>WNLI01068438.1:0-11049 GCA_025802215.1 Wirenia argentea
GAGCAGATCGTGGCCGAGGTGGGAGGGGTCAACTGGGAGGAGGCCAAAGTCTGGGTCATCAAACTTAGGGTATGGGGTTTACTTTTTTAAATTCTGTACTAATAGCTGAGAGATAGAAAGTGCTGCATATTGAATAACAGATGTATAATATTAGAGTGCGGGCATTCAGGCAGGATACATGCCTTATCTATATGCAAACCAATTTACTTATTTCATGCACACAGAGAAAATGGAATTTGTTTAAACATTGAATATAGACAACCGAAAGACATACAAAACTGAATAGAAAACACAGGTAAAAAGTAAAGCATTCCATTTTTATACCGCCTTTTAACACATTGCTGATGAGGAAAGCAGCTATTCGGCACTAGCATGCCGCTAACACAGTACTCCGCCAACTCAAATTCCTGTATTTCCACTGAAACACCCATCGATACCCATTTCCAACTGGGTGAAGCGAAGCTACGGTTATGCTCCTTTGCCCAAGGACACACAGATAGGCTCGATTTGGGAATTGAACCCAGAACCTGTCAGATCGGCACGGCACGGTTCGAACCCACAACCTTCTGTTTACAAAGCAGACACTCTGAACTATCCGCCCATAACAGATTTAGAAAATGAACTATTGGCTTTAGTGTCTATCGTCTACATTGTGATTTCATCTCTATCTTACCTCACACAGGAGGACAACCGTTTCCACGAAGACATATTCGGTGTGACGCCAAAAGTGGCCAAAGAAAGCATCCAGACTATCGCTCACCAAGCCATCAAACATTACACACCGTGAGTACTCATTCATTATTGGTACATACATGCAATTGCAAATGTTCCTAATATTTTTGTGATTTGCTTAAATTAACATTAATTTTAGTTGTCTGTAAATGCTGCAATATACATAATACATGGGTTTTAGTTTAATTGCTTTGTTAATTTTGGTTTTGGTTTAATACACTTTCAAAAAAATTTCTGTCAATAAAAATACATAAATATAAAATTAATTTTACAGTAGTCAAGCTAACCATAAGGAACTTTTTCCCGGGCGCGCAAACCCGCTTTCTCGAGATTCCTGCATGGCAACATGGACAGATTCTGAAAGTGCGATATATAAAGGCACACATTTATTTTTATTCTTTTACTAATCAAGAGTTGCATGAAATCATCTAAACTTGGAATCGTATTTACAGCTCGTGACTACATGGTTATAAGTGGTATATGGGCCATGCGTTCCATGCCGTAAATGACTACCATAAAGCCGAGGATTCTTAGAGGCGCGACAGAATCTCCAAAGTAGGTGAACGACATTGGACCAAATAAATATTCAAAGTCTGTGGTTCCACTCACCTGCTGATTTAGCAAAGCATGATTCACCGAGCATGATCATTCATACAGTCATCTAACCATATTAACCCTTTATCATTCCATCATCTAACCTTGACTAACCCTTTCAGCCCCACATCTAACCAGCTCCTGGCTCGAGCCCCGACCCCAGAGAACCAGATTCGCCGCCTTTCCTGGTCCACTGACGTCTGATTCGTGGACGTCAATGCCTGAATCATGTAGACGCCAAAGCAGGATGCATAGACATTGATGCCTGATGCGTCTAGACGTGAATGCCTGATTCATATAGACATCAATGCCTGACATCTTATGCATGATTCACGTCAAAGCCCGAAGCATACATTAGACATCAAATTCATCAATGCACCAATGCCTGATGCGTATCGACATTGATGCCTGATGCCTATAGACCATGCCTGAACCACCTGATGCATATCTAAACATTGATGCCCGATGCATATAGACGTAAATGCCTCATGTATATAAACATCAATGCCTGACGTCGGATTGCTGATTCACGCCAATGCCTGATGCACATACGTATTCATCAATGCGTGATGCGTATCAACATTGATGCCTGATGCATATATTCATAGATGCCTAATGCATATCGTCGTTATCGATGCAAGACCCCCTACCTCGTTCGCCATCTTGCATTTTTTCTTCATAAACACAATTTTGCTAAACCATGTACAAACCATATACGTCTAGGTACGTGGTTTTGCTCACATATGATTTAGTCTTCTTCATAAACATAACTTTGCAAAACCACGCACAAACCACATACGGTACGTTTAGGTACGTGGTTTTGTTCACGTATGATTTAGTACTACGTCAATGTAAGGTACGTGGTTTATTCGACAAAATAATTATAAAATTTTAAAGCAAAACTGAAAGTCTAGAAGTTTGTTTCCTGTTTTTTGGGACTTATAATTGGTCTAGAGGTGTGGTTTTAACACAATATCAACGAAGGTCAAAAAGGTTTTTCCAAAACTTGAGGTATGTGGTCTTGCATCATCTCTAGTCACTATTCAGTGCATGGACAGAATTAATGTTATTTATCTGATACATAGTGTAACCTGGTGTTATTTGTATAGTTAATAGTAATACTAGTTACAGTTGTCTGTTAACAATTGCATACATAGCCTAATCAATAACATTAACATGTTTAACATTAAGCAACATTTCACAAAAAGGTCTAATACGGTTGTGTACATGTATGTTGCGTAGAACTAAAGGTAATCGTGAAATTGTCTGTTAATGATTATTTACACAATCGATATATTAAACTTAAAAAATGTGCTTAAACATTAACATCTGTTTTATCAACATTTGACAGTACAATAGTTCTGTGACTTATTCGTTAAAGGTTTAGTAAAGACCCAACAAAATACAAAGTAAAAAAGTATGTGTGAAAAGGGTGATCCACTAAATTACCCTTTTCATTTAAGTACATTTTTTTATAGCCAAATTCAGCAAAATGAAATGTCAAAGACAATAATTGTATCACATTATATACCTTTCATTTTTTCTATATTTTATTTTTGTACTATTAGTGCTGATTTTAAGAATTTTTCATTGATAATGAGTAATGACTAACTATCATAAGTGCATGTAAAATCGTGAATGCACCCAAACAACAATGTTTACAAATAATTCATTTCAGTATCATACTATACGGTAATTTCCCATACTATTTGACGTTCATAAGTCCGTTGAAGGACTGGGGTGTCAAGTTATCTGAAATTAATGTCTAAAAACTTACTTGGTGTGTAGAACGTACTTATTTGGTTACCAATAACCTTGTCAGCACTACTGTATATATCATGACGATATAGTCTACTATGTACTTGCTTGCATATGCTCTATACTTGAGATTATAATATATATTTGGTATATGGCATATTTTCTTGTCATCACTTATAATCATATTGTACATATAACTGTACATTTTGTATATAATAAATTTATTGAAATTATTTATTCCCTCAATGTACAATAACATAATATATTGCTATAATTATATAGCGTTAACATAAAATAGTCACTAGTTAAATATTTGTTTTCATCCTAGGTTTTATAACTAAATTATTAGATTTTTTCGTTTTAATTATCATATTCCATCAGCTATAAGCCTAACTAGTACGTAGGTACCCTTACTAAAAAAATTTCACCGGTCTAATCGTAGTGGAGTGCTATTAATTATTATTACAATATTATCTTCTGGTATGCACTAGTACATACTAATAAGCCTCGACACTAGCCTCATACATTCACTGGATGCTCTATATCGCTGTACGGTATATCCTTTACGTGTCAAGATGCTAATTAGCGGCGATTTTCGCATCTTGCCGCGTAAAGGATGCACAATGATATATGTATGAGGCTAGTTTTTAGGCTTATTTGTTTGTGCTAGTGTGCACCATTATAGTAGGAAGAATTGAAGTTATAGTACCACTTTAATTTTATGTTACCAACACAAATGAAAATACATCACGTTTCATCCATTTACAGCAAGAAAGGTACTCCAATCGGCGATTGAAAATGACGCAGCACACATCGTTGAGTTGAAAACGCTATGAGTTGAAAACGCTTTGAGTTGAAAACGCTATGAGTTGAAAACGCTATTATATTCATCTGTCTGAGTCTGAGTGTTTAATCGCACTCTTCAACTTGAGTATTATCACAATATTTTTGTTGCATGTAAGTGCATTTTGATACAAGTGCATTGAGAGAAAGTAGAATGGTGCAACACTTGAACAGTGAGAAGTGCTATAAGATAAAATAAATAGAGAATAAAAGGCTAATATATGTGCATGGATTTAAAATTGTTCGAAAAACAGATTGCTAATTTGTTTCTGAAAAGATGTCAATGTTCCAGTAGGGGATGGGAGCAAGGCATTCCAAAAATATACAGTGGCTGGATAGAAACTGTTAAGATACATGTTTGTTCTACTATGAGGTGCTACGAGTTTCATGCGAGAACATCTGGTTGAATGTTGTGAAGGCGATGGAATAACATTACAAAACAACATTATGGCTGACAGTAGGCTATTGAACAAGTTTACGTGCTGTATCCCTACGTCCCAGTTTAATTTCTTGACTGAGAGACGCTTCTAAGAAACAAGTCTTACAGATTTATTTACATTGATGGCATTCAATTATCTATGTAGTTTATCTATTATGATGCGCATCTAAAAGCTAAAGTGAATTTTTATTACATTTTTATCACAAATTTTTACTTATGATTTATTTTATTGTATTTATACATAGATTATATTATTACTAAAATTATATATTTCATATCATGTCTGTTAATATGGAAAAGAAATCTCAACTTTATACATTACTAGTATATTATTGTTACATTAAGGGCGGATATTTGATATGATTTTATACAATGTACCATATAATATAATACCAATATATATACCAATATAATATATACAATTATACATACACTATAAATATTGTATAATACATAAAACACTTATTAATCTTAAAGATGTATATACAATTTTTATGTAAATAACTGTAAAAGAAGCAAATATATTGTGCTTTTCTACATATTATTTTGCAAGCCACATAGTTTAGATAGGCCTATTAATTCTGTGAATAACTGTGCAGATTATATTAGTGTTTTGGAATAGCCTACTGTATATTTATTGTAATGTATTATTATATTATAACTCGAAACTTGTATCTCAAAAACGTCAATTTTTGTCATTGTCTGAATCGTTATAAACTGTAAATCAGATGTGAATTTTTTTCAATTTATGAAAATTAGAATTAATTCTCAAAATTAAAAAAATGGCGGTGTTTTTTTTATACGCTCTAATAGATTTTAAATTGCCATTCGTAGACAGTAACTGGCATTAACATGACATTACCATTGTATGTAAATTGTTAATTTTCATAATGTAAATACTGTAATCGTAAATACCAAAATAGGTGATGGTAATGTAAATAATAATGAAAAAAAATATTTAAAGTGATATAGTAATCTCATTGTTATCATTTTTTGTTTATAAAATGTTTCATAATCATGTTTACTATTATGCATATATGATTTATAATTTACACATGTATAATAAGTTCATAGCCTCTACATAACTAATATCACGTTATGTTATAAATATGATCATGTTAATAATAATCATTTTAAAATGTGAGATTTAATATATCAAAAAATGAACAATTATTTATATATATTTAGTAGGTCTACACTTGGTATATATTTTGTGATATAATTAGTTTAGTTGATCGTTATCTGTTTGTAATACAGTATATTGTACATAAACAAAATTTCTCAAATTATAATATATTATGGCAATTTGTTAAATTGCTTGTATATAAGTTTAGTCAGTTGAGTTAATATGTTAGTTTCAACATTAACTTTTTTTGAATTCAAATTATTATTATTTTTTTTCACATTACAATCAAGTTTCAAATTGTTATCAATTGTTTTAAAAAATGAAGAAAAAATTTACCCTTTTATTATGCATTAGCATTAGTTTTAGATTTAAATATAAAAAGATGAATATTTGATTACGTGATACTGCGTATAGATGAATTTGAATGCATCGCATGGTATTATGTTGATATAATTAAATGTAGATATATCTAAACACATATATCTCATTCATAGTTTAGTTAGCCGTTTAAAAACAGCAGTAAACATTGGACAACTACTTAGGGCCTAGTGAATTAATTACATTCATACTCATTTATTGAAATTTGCAATTAAAAATTATTCAAATTATTTATAAAATACAATAACAATTTTCTCCATGTAAACATGTTTTTAGTTTTTCCTTATGATGTAATTTTACACGGCATTGAAAGTGTTCACCCTCGAAAATGTTCACCCTCAAAAATGTTCACCATTGAAAATTTTACCCTCGAAAATTTCTACCCTCTAAAATTTTCAACCTCTAAAATTTTCACCGTCCAAAATTTTCACTCTAAAAAATTTTCACCTGCCATAATTTTGATGTACCAAAATTTTCACCCTCCAAAATTTTCTCCTTCCAAAAGTCTAACACTTTTCACATTTGAAAATTTTCGCATTTGAAAATATTCACCCTGGAAAATGTTAGCCCTTCAAATATTTTAACCTCTTATAATTAGGCCAATTTTCAACCCATGAAAGTTTTAAACCTGAGAATTATGGTTATCCAGAAAAATTTTGCGCCATAAAAATTAATATCCCCTGACAAATTTTGCTTCCTGAAAGTTTTGCTCAAATTTTGCATCTTGAAAAAAATTTCCATGAAAATTTAATCTATGAATTTTTTACTCCTGAAAAATTGTCACTCCTGAAAATTTTCACTCCTGAATTTTTCCTGAAAATTTCACTCCTGAATATTCCCTGAAAATATTAGCTAAGCATGAACAAAAACCATTTTTATCCTTGAAAAGTGTGTCCCTTGAAATTTGTGTCCCTTGAAAATTGTGTTCATTGAAAATTTTGTCCATTGAAAATTTTGTCCATTGAAAATGTTGACCCTTGAAAGTGTTGACCTTTGAAAATAATGAATATTGAAAATTTTGACCCTTGAAAATTTTGACCCTTGAAAGTGTTGACCTTTGAAAATGCTGAATATTGAAAATTTTGACCCTTGAAAATGTTGACCCTTGAAAATTTTGACCCTGGACAATTTTGACCCTTGACAATTTTGACCCTTGAAAATTTTCATCCTTGAAAATTTTGACCCGTGTAAATTTTTACCCTTGTAAATGTTTACCCTTGTAAATTTTGACCCTTGACAATTTTTACCCTTGAAAATTCTTACCCTTGAAAATTTTTACCCGTGAAAATTTTTACCCTTGAAAATTTTTACCCTTGAAAATGTTTACCCTTGTAAATTTTGATCCTTGGAAATGATGACACTTTGAAAATTATGACCCTTGAAAATGTTGACCCATGAAAATGCTTTCTTTACCCTTGAAAATTTTGACCATTGAAAATTTTGTCCTTTTTACCCTTTAAATTTATTTTACTCTTGAAAATTTAAATTCAAACCCTTTAAATTCAAAATACGAGTCCGCCACGTCATAGAAATTAGAGGACTACTACACTGCTGTCACTATTATACCAACGGCTCAAAATTTGCATGACGACGACAAAATCCAATCTAATGCTCCTTCAATAATAGATCCATGAACTGAGAATCGGAATATTATACTACCAGGCTCTGATGTCTGCATATCTCGCTAAAAGAACTTTTAGTAACCATACTAGTACTGTAGAACAATAAGATGGCCACCATTTCTCATTGGACAACCCTCCTAAATGGATAATAGGTAACATCTCACACTCATGATTCTAATTTCGCCATATCATGTAGCCTACACACAACCTTGCACCCACAATACAATATCATACCATACACCCGTACTATATACCCACTATACCACATACCATACCATACCATGCACACACCATATCATGCACCCATACCCACCATACCATGCATTGCACACACCATACCATCATGGTATGGTGTGTGCATTGCACACACCATAACTTGCATCCACATACCATGCACACTCCATACCATATACCCACCATAACACACACACCATACCATGCACACACCATACCATGCACTCATACCAGGCACACACCATACCATGCATACACCATACATAATACATTACACCCACAATACCATACACCCACCAATCCATACCATACAAACGCCATATTATATACTCACCGTACCATTCACCCACCATACCATACACATCTCACACCATATCATGCACACACTATGTACACACCATACCATGCACACACCATACCATGTACCCACCATACCATACACCCACCATACCATGATACACCAATCATACCACACACTGAGGAGGATTATAATAGTGGAAAGCTAGACCTGTGAGCATAATAGCTGTGGGTCATCTTTAGTGACTGTTTTTAGTTATTTAGCATTGTAATACGTTTGCTAACAACCGTTTTAGTTATTAGGTATTGTTATAATAAGGCGTCAACAAACATGTTTGCTCAGTACAAAGCCAAGTGTGCGACACCTCCCAAGGTGAGTAGCACATTATTATAAGCCTATATAATAATGGTCTATTTATTTTAACACCCTCGACGCGGAAGAAGTCAAGGTAGAAGTGAACCACCTATACTGTAGGGCCTATATGCTTATACTCATCCCCGATGCGGTAGAATGAAGTAGGCTAGGTCCCCTATACACATCCCGGGGCGGTAGAACTAGCCCCCCCCCCACTATACACAACATACCCGGTCTAGTATAGCCCCCATCTCTCCCAGGCCGTATAATAGTAGGCCCCTACTTTACACACCCCTGAGACGGTATGCCCAGTAGAAATAGGCCTTACACGATTGATTGATTGATTGGTTGATTGATTGATTGATTGGTCGATTGATTGATTGATTGATTGATTGACTGATATATACAGTATATGTATGTGTAAGTACAGTAGGCCTATATGAATTTCATGGCCCAACAGGGTGACAGAGCCTACGCTAGATGATAACATGCATGTTTCAATACAGGCCAATGTCTCGGTTTCAAAAGGCGGTGAAAAAACTGTGGAAAACATCCCAACTGTGGCAAACATCCCAACTGTGGAATCCAGTGTTGATCCGGCCGCGCCTCTGACTAAAACCAAGCACATAGAATTGAAAAACGTAGGTGATGCCAGCAAGATATTTGCTGATACTTGGCATACCCAAACTACCCAGGTAAATATCAAATAAGTAGGCCTATAGCATACTAATAAGTATAGCATAAGGTATGACAGTATCTGCAATTTTATTTTTTATTAATAATTTATTACAGTGGTTTACATTTAGGCAAATATATATGTACATGCCTGACGACCACAAATTAATTAATTAACCTACTAATTACATTAATTTATTTATGGGATATTGCCAAGAATATACGAAAGCATGTCATCTACAACCAGCAAATTTTCAATTACACACTGGTGAAAATTACATCAAGACTGGGATGGGCTGGCCGCTGTAGTTTTAGGATGCGCATTTCCCATTGGGCCGCGCCATCGATTTCAGTATCGTTTGCAAAGTCGTCTGCAAAATTATTAAAGTCGTCTGCACGAAAATGGCAATATTTTCAATTCAAGTTAGGTATGAATTTTGTACTTCAAGTTTAATTGTAGCCTACTAATTCGTACGATTAGTGTAGTATTGTAGTAAAGGTGTCTGGGTCTACGTTTGCAGTCTCCTGACAGCGATTTCACTAAAGCATCCTGTGGCACCATTATTCAACACTGGATGATCTAAAATCATAAATACATTTTCATGAATAATTATTTTGTATTTATTTTAGGCCTATTACTATTATAGTGGGTTTTCAAACATCTAACTACTAATTTTACACAATTTCGTAATTTTCACAATAGGTAATGTCCTACATAATATCAATAATCCACATTTCCAACACATTTTCAACTGAAATAATCAATGTTCGAGATTCCTGTTTTTCAGATGACGCCACAAAGCAGAATGCATTGCGGGCATTCCCCTTATAGGTGCTTTTCATCCCGTAGTGACGTAGTCGGTCCAGAATGCACAGCAATCTAGCCAATCAGATATTTTATAATATTCTCGCCAAATTTCCACTTACATCATAGTATGCAGACGACTTACTCATCTATCTCTATCATGACTTCCTCTTCTAACATGACTGCCATCACACAACTTTGGTCACATGTCTACAAACTATGAATATCCAAATAATCACTACTATACTACTAGAGTGAACTTGAACTGTATTGAATCAGTGCCGATGGAAACAAAATGGCGCCCATGGTTTATATTGGCACCACTCTCAATATAGTTCACTCTATTCACTATCAGTAACTTTACAATTTGCAGAGAGTTCTGTGCACCTCACACAGATGTTTGGGCTCCGTCAGGAATCTCCCATCTCCCTCAACACGCAGCAAAGAGGAAGTTATAGATCACGCCACCGAATTTATTAACAAATTCTACAGTTCTATCAAAAGGTGAGTAAAAGTAAAAAAGAAAAAAAAAGAAAAAGTAAAAAAAATGTGTCATATTGGTTTGTGATAAAAAAAAATTATTTATACAGAAAAAAATACAAAAATGCTGGTCATCAGTTAGTTACTCATCGTAGGGGTTTCGGTGAGTAGCCTACCGCCTAGCCTACATTACTGTGTCACATCATGTGACAGCGTCGCTACATCCCGTACTGGGGTGAGATAGCTCAGTGTTTAGGCATTGGATTTATAATCCATGGGTGGTGGGTTCGAGTCTCGACCGCAGCTTTTCTCGGTGTTCTGTGGATAAGAACACATTTTCCTAGCCCCAGTTTACAGTTTCACAGTGACTTTACCAATCCTGTAAAATTGGTATTTCGAGGGAGTGCTACCCCAACGGGGCTGCTCGTGGCTAGTACTTCAATCTATGCCCAACACATGTAAAGTGACCAAATGTTAGATGTTATCGTGGTGGGGAAACTGGAGAAAACCACCAGATTGGGGGCAGGATATTTAAATTTGCCATGACTCGAAGACAGTGGGAATAAGCCAGCAGAATTCCTATGAAATCTACCCAGTTCCCATATGCTCAATTTAGCCACTAAAATAGTGGAGGCAAACCCAACGCTGACCACCCTATCAATGGCCGCTAATGATCTGTTATGAGTCCCGTGATGCTTTCAGTTTCAGGTC
>WNLI01068549.1:0-11047 GCA_025802215.1 Wirenia argentea
AAAACATGTAATTTGCCGTCTAAAAAAGGGATTCGGCTTATACACAGGGTCGGTTTATACACCGTCATATACGGTAATTTAAAATACAAAAAATGTTGACACTAGCTTTCGTCTACAGCAGTAGAATTCATCAGGTGTGATGAAGTCTACTGCTGTAGACGAAAGCTAGTGTCAACATTTTCTGTATTTTAAATTAGTAAAAGTGTGTTGCCACATATTTGTGTATATTTTAATACAGACTAATACGGCTACCCCCATTCCTTTATTTACTAAATATAAGGTCACAATGGGCTATTTAGCGATCAAATTACAAATCTACTACAACACTACTGCTATACCAAATTGAGATTTTCTACAACTAAATCAAACACAAAATGTTACCATTTTTCTGTCACCCATTGTTCTACTACTATAGCGGGAAACAAGAAAACGCTCCTTTCAATGTGTCATCTACAGTAAAACGTGTAGCATTAAAATAGAAGATATTCTTTGATAAATTTGATCAATAAGATAACTAATGACCATGTTAAAGCTCAGTATCCTCAATCCTCATGACTCTTTAAGGCACCACCAATGGCGGAGTGGTGCAGCTGAAGCGTGTAGGTCTCTAGTACGAGAGGTCCAGGCCAAAAAATTGTCTGGTGTGCATTTGACATTTGTGTTCTTTGTGTCCTTAAGCAAGACATCGCACATGATGTCTTCTGTCAACCCGGTGAACCCGCTGTACGAGTGGAAATCCTCCTTAGGTGGAGTAAACATTGCATTGGTTGGGGAGTAAGGATGTGTGGCATTGTAAAGGGCACACTGCGTGTACTATCCGTGCCTACCCTTTAGCAGTCAGATACGAGTATATTGTAAACCGACATTTGGTAGCCTATGCTATTTAATTATAAAACAGAATTTATTAAATCCTGGACACAGCACCTTTAACCATGATTCTTCTTTATGAACTACTGAACTTAAGATTATGTATCGGTTTGATTTATTTATAATTATAATTCGTCCTCCAATGTATGACATTTATTTTATCTACCTACTTTTAGGACAAGGTTGTTGTTTTTATCTAATCTACCACGTGTCGAGTTTCACCGGATTTTTTTAGTCAATGATAGTGTTTCTTTCTCTATTTGTATAGTTTAAACATTGTTACACTGTGGTTTTAATTATGTTAGTACGTATCGACTGATTAAAGAAAACCAATCCCATAAAAGTACATTTGACCAACTCAGTTCATATTATTAAATATTTGGGTTGATACAAATTCAGTCAAATTGTACATCGTTCATGTATAAAAATGGTACGCCTATGCATATAAAAAAATAAGTCATCTTTGTGACTCCGGCCTCCTAAGTGGATTCTGGAGGGTTTCCCGGTTCACAAATCACAATGCTATCAACGTAATGTATTCAGTCGAAGTCTGCATATCGTTGACAGGCCACAAGTTTGCGGGATTCCTGCATGGCAACATGGACATATTCCGAAAGTGCGGTATATAAATGCACACTTATTTAAGTTGGTCGCACGTTACCTACCGACCTTCTCATGTGGCTAAATCAGACTAATTCATGGAACAAAGTCTAACCAATTTTAATTTCTGGGTAAAAATTCATGATACCTGCAAGAATAGAACTAACGTCTGGCACATACTATTGTACAATGTGCAGTTTTGATTTCAGAATTTATTTGTCTCTATTAACCTGTTCAGTATTATCTCATGTGAAGCAAGGTGAACTGTTTAAAAATCAAATTATCCAATGATATCATTACACATGAAATGCTTTGGTCAACCAAATACATTTTGGGGATCAACGCTGCATCTGCTACCCAAAATTATTTTTGGAATACCGATCTTACCGAATGTCAAAGTTTATATTATCATTGACATTGATCATCCATGACTTTTAGACATCTAAATGTACATTAACCAGTGAACGGTGGTCACAAATTTTATACACGGTCATAATGTTGGTAGTGGTATCCATCTATGCTCTGCCTGTAAAACGAATCAGCTTTAATATTTTAGGCATGTGTTAGGCATGACTGTACGTAAAATATAGTGATATGTCTGTGAGACTGTAAATTTATGATAGCCTATGTTGAGTTTTTTTTCTGCCAAATATTCTTTGTGTTTAATTTTACATTAACATCATGACATGGATTTATTTTAAGGCTACTAAAATATATTTTAAACGATTTAATTTAACATAGTAGAATAGATATATTGATGTTTTTTATAATCAAATTTAAAGTTGTACATAAAGCGCTATTTCATCTTATCTGCTACACCACAACCCCCCTCAAGAACAGCTTAAACCCCCGACACCCCCATCCTTTGCACTTGTATGACATATTTCAGATTTATCCAACCCTATTCGCAAAAGAAAAGGAAGTATACAGGACAAACTAAAAACGTTGAACATTCATACGTGACGACACCATAAAATGGTTTATATTATTTGTTGTACACTGTTGTGTTTTTAAATTGTATTTATTTTTGTTTATGGTTGTATTTTTTGTGTTGTGTGAATTTTTTTGCTCAGTCGTAAAGTTATATTTATTTATATGCATGCCTAGTATAGTCATAGTCACATCAACATATTATAGTCACAAGCACCCCTGTCTATTTACATTGGAACTTGTGTGAAATTTTTTGCGCAGTTGTAAAGTGATATTTATTTATATGCATGCCTAGTGTAGTCATAGTCACATGAACATATTATAGTCACAAGTACCCCTCTCTATTGACATTAGGGAACTTAAGGTCACCACGCTTATCACCAATGTGCTTAGTCGCTTACAAATAATTTCACACTGATACTGCCAATGGATAATCATGTTTCTAATTTCACACTGATACTGCCAATGGATAATCATGTTTCTAAACAGATTTACAAATCGTATACAACATTACACAAAGCATTGTCAATTATTCAACAAAGTAAAATTTACTTGGCTACCACATTTGTGACGCTCATGATCTTGCCCGTTTAAAAATTAGCTGTCATGATTTTTGCGACGACAGTGCTCTAAATTAAAATTAAATCCAAGTATATTTAAATTTGTTTAATAAGTTGTGATGCTTTGTCGTAGCCTAATGTTTAATACAATTTGTAATTACTAGTCTGTTTCGAAACACGATCATCCATAGGTACCTCCTTAGCCGGTAACAGTATGAAATCTATTTGCATTCTGGTAAAGCAGCGTGCTGATCTTAAGATCCGCATTTTAGTACTGTCTATAGTTGTATCGCTTGTAAGGTGACAGTTGTATACATGAGCGTTTATAATACATACAAATTAAAATTTTCCAACTTTTAGAGGATAAATATTAGGTTACCTCTAAACCAATTTTTGACAAGTCACATAGTGTCAAAAACAATGAATACAAAATCATTCACTCTCATAATATGATGGAGTGATGTGGTTTCAATAGATAGTTACGCTGGAAGTCCAAAAGTGGCGTATAACAGCATCTATCTACAAATTTTATAGAACTTAACTGGTATCCATTCCCTCTTCAACGAGGCATGAATCATACGTGCATGATAAAACACTTGACAATGTTAGTACATGTCATATCAGCTAGTTTAACAATGCTATGGTATAATTTAAATCTCATGTGGTTTAACAGTGCTATGGTATAAATTAAATATCACGTGGTTTAACAGTGCTATGGTATAATTTAAATCTCATGAATATATATCTTAGTGTAATTTATATTTTAGAATTATATTGAATATACTTTTTATGCAGCATAATTCAATTCGCACAATAAATTGAACTTCGTGAGTAGAAACATAGCGTAGCATCAGCATGAATAATCATGAATGCTTACTTAATGGTAATTGAATGTTCTATATTACACTACCAAAACATTCGGCAATGGAATCTTTCACAGAAATCTTCACAGTTCTTCCATATTTGGAGTTCGATTCAAATTTATAATCGCACGGATTCGCACCACACAAAAAACTTAAAATAATCATGATGTATTTTGCTTTTTGTTATGAACGTCAATGAATTGCAGTTTCCGGTATGAGTAACTAAGTGAACCATTTGTATAAATATTTTTTACATTTGATTTATTATTTTTCTTTTGTATCTTGGTCCGATAATAAATTTAAATCAATTTAAAGACGGGAGACTTCTGAAGATATCTAAATGTCCCTAACTCCCTATTGTATGAAAATGGCAGACAATGATTGCTGAAACTGTCCAGATTTAGGCCTATAACAGTCGTTTCAAAATATATAGAACTTTCAACTACTTAAATAAACCTACATCATGAAATTATTCAACCTGTCCTAACTTAAGCAGAACATCTTCACGTAACAGAAAACATATGACCTAGTCCAGTACTTGTCTTAATCGCACTGCCTCTTGCTTGTTAATTCTAGTGCATGCTTTAAAATACATATGTATTAAAATTTGTACAACCTGTATGTCTATTTTAAAGACATATTGCATGTTATTTTGATAATTAATTTTGCATGACATGAATCTCGAATATTCTCATGTACATTAATAGTGAATGTTGCATGGTGATTGTATGTTTTAATGGTTAACACATTTGAATTATGAGTAGTATATATTTTAGTTTACCATTATCAACTTCCTGTTTGGTACAATTTAATGCATATAGATTAAATTTTTTATATCATTTTCAAGAAAATGTACCGGTAAATGTTTTGATACTGTTCTGGATATCAACACAAAAAACCTTGCCTAACAGCTTTTCCTACAAGTTTCCTCAGTCCTCACACATGCTTTATTGCTGTACAAATCACCAACATAATGATATGTAATTTTATATGAGTTCTGTTCAAACGTAATATTGAATGTACATGTAAGGTCGATTCAGTCGGTTCTATAAAACCAATTTCCGTAGAGGAATTAAATTTACCAGGAATTAAAGTAGTACTGTAGTTTGTAATAAATTATTTAATACACTCAATAATATATATAACACAAATTTTATTGACAAGAATAGTATTCCTTTTGTCGAATAAGTTGGAATTTTGTCAACACTCACCTAATTAAGTAAATATTTTGAAATGAAATAATGTTGTTTCGTAATACTTGATGTATAATTCACTGAATCGTTGGTTAATTGCGTTTCAGTTGGAGCCGAGTTATCCGCGCGCCGATCCAGCAAGAAAGGTAATGCTGGTGTGTTCTAGTTACTCGTTCTGCAGTTAGCTATTCATTCCCATATAGGCCAATGGCCATACCTTTTAGGAAAATACAATACATAGAGGTAACAATTTTGCGTAACCACGCGTTTTGGATGCCGAAATAATCCGAAAAATATTCAAACAAAAATGAACAAGAGTTTACCGTTCTAGATGGTATGCTCTATTTATGGTGATTTTATAAGATTTTTAAATGTGTTCCTATCCAATAGTACATGGCCATATTGTTGTCCGAAAATAATACGACGAAGAAACCAACCAATGAACAATGGCGTCTTTTTATGTGATTTTGAGTATGAATGATGAACCAAACAGTTATCCCCCGCAATGGAATTTAATGAACGCTTATCCAAAGCCTACCAAAAAAAACGTCATGTTTCCTTGGTTGGTGTGTTCGTCGTATTATTTTCAGACAACAAAATGGCCATGTACTATTGAATAGGAAGATATTTTAAAATCGTATAAAATCACGATAAATAGAGCATAAGCAGTTGTTCATTTTTATTCGGCATCAAAAATGTGCTGTTACGCTAAATTTGTACCTTTTTTACTAAAAAGAATGGCCTAATATAAGTATGTGTTTTAGACAGAGTTCATTCAATATAGCCACCCTTCTAGATGATCAAATCTCACTAATCGTTGAACAATTATATCCTATTCACTATTTAGTTGTTAGGTAGATTGAATCGATATAGTTTGAGTATTGCATTATACATAACTGTATCAATGTTTACGGTTCAATATTTGGCATAATATTTTGTACATTGTATTATGAAATACTTGTAAACACGATCTGTATGGTCCTTACCCAGAATAATCCCAGACACTATATGATTGAATTACACATTTTAGTAGAGCATGCCTTTAAAATTAAATGACATTCCCAATTTTTCAACAACTTTTGTGGGTACGAATACACATTCCTAAATGCAATATATTTACAGTATTTCTGATTTATCCTGTTATTGATACTTTTAGCCACTTAACATGACTTAAAGGTACAGTGCCACAGATTAAACATGACTTTAAA
Organism: Wirenia argentea; assembly: GCA_025802215.1. Classification (NCBI taxonomy): domain Eukaryota; kingdom Metazoa; phylum Mollusca; class Solenogastres; order Pholidoskepia; family Gymnomeniidae; genus Wirenia; species Wirenia argentea. Next base: position 6,222 of record WNLI01068549.1, read on the forward strand.
ATAGTGCTTTACTACTAAAATCACATGTCCCTCTCTCTCTCCAAGAGTGCTAAACTACACTTTAAGGTCATATAATTTTTTTTATTTTGTGGTTTTTTTTGGCTAGGTGGATGGATGCGATATTACGTAAACAAACCCAAAAGTATTTTATAACACAAAATAATTTATAAATGTGTAGGCTATAATAGTATGATTTTGTTATGACATTCAAATGTAAAATTACATTCTGAAGACTGAAGCACATAAAATAAATTTTATAAAGAAATTAACTCCTGTAGCAGACATTATTGCGGTCACACTAAACACAAAAGTATCAACCAGTTTACATAACCTCAAAATTCAAAATGAATTTTTAGCACTGCTAGCATGGAGATTGGAGATAGGTGATGGTAATGTAACTAGAAAAGTGCTATTTTAAAGCCATTTTATTCGCTAGCGCTGTACCTTTAATGACTAAAGCCGCATTTACACATTTCTGTATTGCGTAGAATTATATCATCGTGTTTTATTCAAAAGACAGTGAATATGTCTACTTTTGGTATATTTGTTTGTTTTATTATCACTTACAGAACTGAACATGACTTTAGTAACATTGCTCAAAAATCCCAACTCCATGTAATTTACTTCGTTTTGGGCATTCAGAAAAAATTATCCACAATGAAACTCTTGACATCGAAGTTCAAACAATAATAAAATATGTACATTAATTTTAATGTGAACAAAAAAATACCATACAAAAAGTGTTTACTTTTACATAAATGATACCCATGTATGTAATATACTGTATTGTTTTTATGACAGGGGTAATGCTCAATGATAAAACAAAATCCATTGATAAATTTTCAGTATTTAGTGACATCTATTCTAGAACTACAGTCTATTCCGATTTTGCATATATATTTTTTATTAATTGCATTCTTAGTTTATGAATGATCTAAATTTGAGTTGTAGTATAGACTACAATGCCATTTTCAGCCTATTAGCCTATTATGACTAACCTGAATTAGTCTAGTCTGAATTTGGTTGATGTGTATTATTTTATATGTGTATATTATTATGTGTATATTATTTTATACATTTTTTCAGTTTTTGATTTGTTATTAATTGTTATTGGTTCAAAGATTATAATGTAATGTAATTATGTAATTGTATAGATAAAATTCTTAACAAGTTTGTAAGTGTACGTATATACTTTAAAGTGGTAATATTATGTGTGTTGATAGTATAATTTATTTGCAGACTCTAGTTTGTACAAATATGCTCATATTGTGACGTCAGACATCTAAAATGCATTACTGCTAATATCACTGGAGGTTTTCAAGAGTTTTTAGCATGTTGATGCATACAGAATATAGCATGATGTAGGTTGTAAAATGAATGTGTGAGTTCAGTACATGGGCTTATTTTTGCTTGCTAAGGGATCCAATGTATCACAAATAATATTGTTAATGTTTAATCCCACTTTAATAGCCTTTTATTATACAGAATTTTATATGTGAAGTAATTGTTATATAATCAAAATGATGTGCTTGTAGTCATGTAAGCTGTGACGCCTATATGTGATAAAATATGTTAACATTATTATTATTAGTGACTATTGACTAACATATTCCTATACTTGTACATTGTCAGCATCCTGGTACATGGTGTGATCATTAGTTTTCGAGGTTAGACACTAACTATTTTTTTACAGTACTGAGAAATTATCCCAGTTTACACCAGTTTATGTACCTTTGAAGGTTTAACTCTTTCACAAATTCACTGCCAACATTCACTGAAAAACAAATTTGGCAGTGAACTTGTGATAAAGTCTCTCCAATTTGAGGTTATTGCAGTTTGTATGACCAATGACAATCGGTTTTTTTTTCACTTACAAATTTATTAAAATTTGATTATGCGTTTCATAAATATTAAATACTGATTGAAATTTGAAAGCAGACAGTTTTTGGGTTATGATGAATTTTTTGATGTTTGTTTGCATACGGACGTCATGTATGTAAAATATAACCAAATACATTCCCATGAAAGTAGTAAGGTGTGATTGCTTGCCTTGCTTGTACTGTAAACTGTGTCAAGTATGCTTGTATGGCGATAGACTGGTCAGATCTTGTTGTAGAACTAAAATATACATGATAGGTTGTTTATTATTTTGTGGATTAATAATCTTAGACAAATTATATTTAATATGATGTCATTATTGTGTATGAAAAATGTAGATGTACTCCGATGTCACAAAATTAACGTGAACTTTATTTTCTGATTATGTCTAATTGTTATAATTAAGTAATACCTAGTTTCAAATCAAGTCCAATGGGTTTTAATGCTTATACTAAAGTAAGATATATATTTTCAAGTATTCTGTATGGTTACGACTGTCAATGATAGCATATAATTATTATACCATTATTTCTTTTACTCTTCTTTTTACAATATTGTTTGTTCGATAATGTTTCATTTCTTTAGTCAATATTATTCGTATTGATTTCAGTGTTTGTGTTTCACACCACTATTACACCAAATTATCTATCTACATTTTATAGAAATATTATGTCCATTGAAGATTGTGTATTATTATAAGTGAATTTTTAAATCAATAAATTTTATTATAATCAAATTTAAAAAAATGTTATGTACTTGTTTTCACCTACTTGTACAATGTTCCATTCTCGAGGTATGATGAAACAGTAATGTTACCGTAATAAACGTCTAGTGTAATACTATATTCAAATTTGGTACTGCACAGTATACAATTACACATACTGTACTGGCCTACCGTGTAGACAAAACACTATCTAGATATATCACACATTTTACTCTATGATATATCATATAAATACAGTGTATTCCATTATTTTCACAACATAGGAGAGGGTATTTTAATTTGTTAGTACACCAAGTACAACTGCACATGCAGTCATACAGATAAGTTATAGGCTTAGAAGTTAGCACTGTATAACAGTTTACATTCCTGTGAATTTAATCTGTGCGCTTTGCATGAATTGCATCAGTGTTCTATTTATTGGAAAATGCAATTCTCGGGAACTATTTGATGAATTTGCATACAATTTTGAGAATGACATAATGTAATGCGCAGTTAAAGAAATCAGAAACCACATAATAATTATAATATGTCTATAATCCAAAACCAATACCGAAAGGGGCGGGATCCGGCTGTCAAACTCGCGCAATGGCATTAGTGCTCTGGTCTGTAGTGTCGCCCAAATACTACTAAATACAATAGTCACTCCTTTATGAATATCAAAATTAATGTTATTGTCATATAAAATTATGACAATAACACAATGTTTACGCTATATAGTATACATTTAGTATAACCCACACTAAATATAGATCTAGTCACCATATACAGTACAGTATAATATCCTATATATGTTTTGGGTCAATACCCAATAGTAGCCTATTGATAAGGGACTGATTCAAACCAGAAATATCTAGATTCTAGACATTCAATTGAAACAAACATTTATATAAATAAGTTGTAAACTTCACAAAATGTATCAACTTTATATTATAGGCTAGTCTAGGCTATTATTGAGTATAAATGCGCTACCGTTGCAAATAAATTTATGTGTCTTCCTCTGCAAAAAAAATGTAGCCTAACCCCGTGAAGGACCTACTTTATGAAACTACGATGCACTAGCCTAAAACATCGAGCAGTCTTATTACATTACATCAGATCAAGGATATACCAAACCACCAATCCAGCACATTCCAACTTGTCTCGGGGGATATGCTAGCATGGATACCTTATCTCATGCTCAGGAATCGTTTTAGTTTCATTGCTCTGTGTAGGTTATGCGCAAACGGATCGGGTGGATTGAATTGAATTTTAATGTGGCCTAATGGACCAATGGGTCTCTGCATTATGAAAATACAGTATCAAGGTGTATATTTGGCAGCAACATAAAATACACCTTATGAATGGACTTGAATTTTGTGTAGCACCAGTGTTTCGTCTACGTATTATGAGACCTCGGACAGCTAGGGATGGCGAGACGTGCTCAAACGTCACATGGCAAAATAGACTAAGTTGGAGGGCCCGGGACGACTTGTTGTGGAAACTGGAAAGATAGGCAGGTTAGGTGTGGAATGTGTGGTGGGCGTGAGAGGGAGATCGTTAAAACAATAATATAAACGTAGAGCTCTGTCCGAGCTAACGTATAGGTGGGCCTATACTTACGAGACTATGGACTGTATACATACAGATACCCCACATTTTAGTTTATATTTTATGGGTCAGTTTTGTTGATTTCAATGTGTCGGTCAAATTCACACCCTGTTTACCGATTTTCTATCCATTAATTTGTCGCGATTTTTATCAGTTTGTAAAGCTACTATCCTAGGCTATACCTACCTGTATATTTATTTATTTTACCCCATAATAGGCCTTATTGCGTATATTACTGTATTGGAATTCGTAAGCTAGTATTCCAATAGTCTATACGATTACTACGAGTTTAAAATATTATTAAAGACCAACAGAGAGTAAGTTTATTATTGTATAATAATGTAGCCCTATCGTGTAGTATGGCCTATATAGGCTACAGTATATTATGCATGTCAAAATATGGCTTTAATTCTCCACGTCAAACATATTGGACTTTCTATGTGACAGGTAAGTATTATACACCCACAGTAGCCTTCCTCCACTCTCTCACTGACCCCTACACGCCTACAGCCCAAACACCCTTCTATCACCCCTCACACCAACTCCTACAGCCCACACAACCTTCCATCACCCCTCACACCAACTCCTACAGCCCACACAACCTTCCATCACCCCGAACACTGCCCCCTACACCCCA
>WNLI01068660.1:0-11044 GCA_025802215.1 Wirenia argentea
ATTTTACAAGGTTGCCATAATGAATAAATTATTTTCATTTTTTACTCCCGAGGTAACATTATCCGTGGAATTGCCCTCCATGTAATTTTTATTTTATCGATAATAATTACAACACGAATACTTACTCAAATTTCTATTTAGCGATGGCTTTGGATTCACTCATGATGTGGCTATGTGGACTGAAACTATGGTTATGCTGGGTTGTGGACTATTTCACAAGGACGCACAGATACTGTGGGTCGGTTACGAAAATTGATCTAGAAATCAGTGCCGCCGTGGATTTGAACCCATAATCCTCTCCTGACTGAGCTATCTGCCCATATCTGTGTATGCAGAGTAGCTGCGATTTAGACATTTTCCTCAGTAAATGAGTCTCACCTAAATTTTAATGTACCTCTGCTGTCTACAAAGTGTGAAATTGTTATAATAATGTATAAGTAGACGTGTTAAATTTATACATCGTATTATACACATGGTATGTCTCAAAGGCTCTAGCATCGCCCCTAGCAACACAGTACACCGCCAATTCATCGGTACCAATTTTCAGCTCAGTGAACCGAGACTGGTTTTGCCCAAGGACACACGTATAGATCGGTTTGGGAATTGAACTCACAACCTACTAGATCGGCGCGGCGGCATCCGGAATGCGAACCCACGACCTTCTTGCAAAGCAGACACACTCCCGACTGAGCTAGCCGCACATGTGATATGGTTGGCGTTTTGTTAATATGTAATATCGTTGGTATTTTGCTAATATGCGATATCATTGTTTTGTTAATTTAATATATTATGTGGTGATTTGCAGCCAGGTCATGTAAACTGTCTGGACGAGTGTCCGAAACGCAACTTCAAACCAAGTCAGATGTGGGCTCGTAGACGCAAAAACATTGAATTATGCAAACAACAGGTACGTTAGCTTACCCATTAATATCCATTAATGTGGACAGATTCTGAAAGTGCTGAAAGTGCGGTATATAAATGCAGAAATTTATTTATTTATTTATTTAATACATACGCAAATAACGCAGACATTTAATGTAAACAAGAGGTATATGTAGTTAGTGTTAGGTTACCCATTACATAATCAAATGATGGTAGTAGTTCAGTGGAAGAGTGCTCGTTTAAGCCTGGGGCACGACAAAACTTGGTATGACAGTTTTCACATGTTACTGTAATTCTCTTGTGCAAGGAACTTACCCACACTGGACTTCTCTAGTTCAGTGGCTAAATTGAGCATAAGGAATTGTGCTAGATTCTTCCCGCTGTCTTTGAGTCATGGAGGATGGAAATATCCTACCCACGTTTGGTGGTTTTCTCCTGGTACTCCGGTTTATCCACTAACTCATTTTTGTCCATTTTGGACTGTAACTGTTCATAGCTTGATTGTGCCATGGCTCATGGCCTAGATGTTGCTTTCATCATATTGTGCATGCAGGTGTATGTCTCACTCAATGAGTGATCGTAGTCAGTCAAACGCCTGACATAATTAATAACTATTAGGTCAGTGATAGAGCACTCGTTCACTATGCTCAGTACTCCAGAAGTTCCGGGTTCAAGTTTGGGTTGCATGCAACTAATTTGTGGTATTCCTGCATTGATGATATGCCTGGTAAAAAGCAGTGTACGTACACTGCTTGACTGAAGATGCCCAGTCAGTGAAATGTGGAAATGGAAGTGGGTAGCATTAATTTGGAAATTGCTAGCATTTTACGTCTGCCTCCGAGTCATGAAAGGCGTAAAAAATGCTGCCTATGTCTTGTGCTTTACTCCGCTTACTCCGTTTGTCTCACTATGAATCCATGATGCATCATACCATCACGATACATGTCTGTGCTGAACATAGGTGCCAGTGCGTAGTCACCGGTTTACCAATAAAAAGGTAATCTGCTGATTGAAGCGTGCTCTGTAGCCATGAACAATCTATAATTTGCTTGGCATTTGTATTGCAGGTGGAGTATTACAAAAGAGCAATATCCAGACCAAGATTGCAGCCAACTAAAGCCGTAGAAAGGTGTGTACCTGGTATATAACACTTATGTAGCTTATGTAGGGTTGTATAGTGTTTTTAAAATAATTTTGATAATGTTATTGTACAGCATAAATACTGTATTACGTCAGGTAGACATTCTACAAGTGCTGTGACCAATGATCATATTTATTATTTGCAACGGTAAAAAGTAAAATGCAATAGCGTTGGCATTTGACTTCTATAATACCTTTGTCACATACTATGTACAGTATATCCTTACATCACAATCACATGTATCTACTCATTCCCATACTGTTTAAAGTGAGGCTACAGTAAGTAAAGTACCTCAAGTTCCCCAAGATCTTCCTATGCTGATTGAATCTATTATGAACCATTATAGGATATTGTATGCACATCACATCATCATTCAGTACATCTGTGGAAAATTTTTGTAGTCGTGATACATGCTAGTCATGCGACCTCAAACCTACTGTATATCCTGTCATATCAGTAAGGTGTCACAATTTATTTATTAATTTCATTATATTTTCCCATTGTGATTTGCACACAGCTACCTAACTCGGTATTCCTCGTACTTAGAACACGACCCTCTGCTCACGCCGGCTGTCCCATCCAACCCCTGGATAGCCGACGACACACATTATTGGGAGCTCAACTGTGACACGTAAGTGGTTCACATAACCCACCCACCCACATCCGTCTCCTTACATCCCTTCCCCTCACCCCTGTCCTCACACTGGCTGTTCCCATCCAACCCCTGGATAGCTGACGACACACATTATTGGGAGCTCAACTGTGACACGTATGTACCACATTAACTGTACACAACACCCTTCCCCACACCCATTCCTCACCTTACCTCCCAACCCATCTCACACTGGCTGTTCCATCCAACCCCTGGATAACTGACGACATACATTATTGGGAACTGTGACATGTATGTGCCATTGCTACCTATGCACGACACCCATCCCATCCCCCCACCCACATCCATTCCCCTCTACCATCCACCAACCGCCGTGACATGTATGTACCACCCCTAATATACTTGCGCATATTTTATACCGCTGAAAAGAGGAATCATTTTTCTTTCTGCATATTTGCAAAATTCATACTGTGCGCATCCGATCAAAAACTTGTCATTTACATAAACTTGCATTTTTCATCTTACGGCATAAGCCTAGTTCCCTTTACTGTTACTTAAACACTTACAATATCTGTATTTCGCTTTCTTGTATCTGAAATTCTGACATTCTCATCTGACTAACAAGTAACACAACAAAGATAACAAGGAGTTAAGAGCATACAGTATACTGTGCAAGGGGTAATTTTCGCCAAGGGAAAATTTTCGCCATTTTCGCCTATTTCACTTTTCAGCGAAAATGTACATAATTAAATTAATATATTTTACTATACTATGTAAATCGGTGAAAATTAAAATCGGCGAAAATTAAATATATAGGCCATAGGCGAAAATTAACACCGGTGAAAATTACCACCTCTACAGTATCCATTGCCTCATATACATGTTATTCTTTGACAATTGACATATAATGTATTCTATGTGCATATATTGCTATCCTATATCCATCTATTACAGTTGTGTATCTCAAATTTCTGGTAACATGAATATTGACTAATCGTCCTGGCAGCTCAGAAAAAGACACTGAGGTTTGTAATCTCTGTATTGTATACAATACGGGCTAAGAAATTTGATACATCAGTTCTATTATGTGTATTTAGTACAATATACGGACGATGCTTATGATTCTGAATGCTGTTCATGATTATGAACTTATGAAAGGCAAATAATTGCCCATGCGTGGCAGTATTAAAACGTTTATACCAATGAGCCAGCAAATGCATTGCGGGAATTCGGAATGTCTGTTGTGTTCCTCTCATACAGGTTATACATACATTTCATTATTTTTCACAGCATCGAAGCTAACAATGACGAATAAACCCCACGGAAACTGACCCAGAGAACATAGTGTGATGTTGAACAAGACCCCCAGCAAGGATTTTATTCAATCCTGAATAAACCGTAAATTCAGTTAGGAAATTTCGGTTTACAGACAACATTTTAATTTTGGTTTTCCTTTGGTTTGCCAAATTAGGCTGAATTTTGACTGAAATTATACCAAAAGTCGGTCATTCCGGCCAACATTCGGTTCGGTTTGGCAAAAATTCGGTTTGATTTGGCCAAAATTTGGTTCAGTTTGGCAATTTGTGGTTCGGTTAGGAAAATTTAGTTTCAATTTGTTTCGGTTTCGCTTTTGCAAGTTATCACCTTGTACATAGTTCATTTTTGTTCACAGCATTGCGAGCTGACATTGAGGATGAAACTAAACCCAGAAACTTGTCCAGATACCATCAATGCCGAAATTCCGAATTGAATAAAGCATAAATACGTCATTAGTCATCACAGTTACATAGTTCATTATTTTTCACAGCATTGAGTTAACAATTCATTATTTTTCAACAGGTAAGTTACAATGAGGAGTACGAGTAAACCAACTCTACGGAAACTGGTCCACAATCCAGAGATTCAGAGAACATAGTGTGATGTTCACCAAGAACCGCCGTTCCCCCCAGCACCACTCGGAGAACAGTTCACCGGCACATATCAACACCAGTAAATCAAGGAACGTTCGCCAAATCTCACCGGCCAAAAGTCGGGCCTCGTCCTCTGGTGGTTAGTGGTCTGTGTAGTCATTTAGATACTGTAGATATTATTAACTACAATGCCGTGCCAGCATCCATGTTAGAAGAGTTTCATCCTTTCTATCGTAAAACATGTTCCACAATGCATTGTGAGCAGTTAATTGGATATTAATTTGATAAATTTTCCTGTAGCCAAACTCCATGCACAAATTATGAAATTGTGATTGTCTAGCCTTTCATCATCATCATCAACAATATTCTTTTAGACAGCCGAAGGCTGTTCTAGTTTCACGGCATGATCTGGGGCTCGTCGGGCTCACCCATCTGCAATAGTCACCCATCTCCTTCGAGGGCGATCCTGGGGTGGGGGGTGGCGGGGTGGTAGGAGTCCACTCCACAATCTGCCTGGGTATATGTTCCTTACTCGTCTGAAGCAAGTCTTGAAGATACAGTATTTGAACTTTAAATTGAATATAGGAAATTGGCTAGATCTGACCAGAATGGCGTCTGATCCCACCAATTGATGTACCAGATTCATCACAGGCACTAGCTCTGGAACACTTTCAGTACAGGGTTTGTATCTGCCCCGCGGCGAAGGAATGAGAACTGCCGCAAACAGTGTACACTTGGTGCGTCCAGATATGTGCCTACGCCCCATGATAGATCTGGGTACGGGGTGAGTGCCTGCACTTCACTCTCAACGGATGCGTCCGCCCTATCCAGTGATCCATGTAGCAAAATACAATACCATAAATTATTTTTGCAGGCAACCCAGTGTCGGTAAGCTGGCAGCGTGAGCCGAGTAACCCCCGAGGTGGGATGTCTTTGGAGAACATTCAGTCGTATGGTGGGGCGTACAGTGTAAGCCAGGGGTACATGGATCCAAGTATGTCACGGAGTCCCTACCATAGTCCCACGCATGTAGGCCATGTGGGGCATATGAGGTCTAACAGGTACGACATATTAAAGATACCGGTAGTTGTGTGCGAATTTGATACATCAAAGCAATTCTACAATTAGTCTACTGCAGCTAATTTGGCTGTTGGAATCTTCAAGTTCAACACATCACAAAATTATTGTGTCTAGGTACAGCAGGCCGTTGAACAACATGAGAGAATGTTTGCATTTCTGACGTATCCCACTTTATATTCGACTCGCATCAGTTAGATTCGACGAATGTCGATGTTGCCGTCTACTGGGGTGAGGTTGAACCTGACTGGATTACGACTCGGCCGTGTATACCAATATACTAGGTCCTAGAATAGACTTACATCTCTGTCCTGAAGCGCCTAATTTGTGAACAAATATCTAACACTACACCAGTAACACTACTCTCTATCGAGGAAATCTGAATAAACTGCAGAGTTTCATTACTCTTTAGCTTAGCAACCATGTACAATTGTATTGTAATGGTATTGGCCATTTTTTAATACAGTGTGACTGTTTTTCCACAGTGCGACAAACATAAGTATGAAGACAGCCACCCGTTACATGTCAGATCGAGACCTCGCAATGTCTGATTGGACAGGTTCCGCCTCGTTAGATCGATACGGTAACCTTCCAATGGGTCGGGACGGCGGTCGGGAAGGTGGTCGTGAACTCGTGCGGGATAGCCGGGAATCCCGAGATGCACGGGAATACCAACGCTTACATGACCCGCGTGTCCCACTACAACGGGAACGTTCCCTAGAACGTGACTATCCATACATGGGTGCGAGGTCGTTGGAACGCGATACGTATTACCGGAAAGTTGGACGGTCACACTCCATCGAAATGGATCCCAGTTACGCAATGTATCTCGCACAGACGTTACCCGCAAAACAGGCGGAACCACATCCGATCGTGAGAGATACCACGATCTTTGACATGCAGACACAGATTATGGATTTAACTAAAGAATGCGCGGTTTTACAACACGAGATTGACAATGCAAAGAGTAAATTATCGTCGTGTATGAATAGTATTAAAACGTTTTGGAGTCCGGAATTGAAGAAGGAACGCTCGGCGAGAAAAGATGAGACGTCAAAATATCTCACATTGAATGAACAGTACAAGGCTGCACAGGTGGAGATGCAGGTAGGAACTAGTCTTTTTTATACATCATATTTTATTGTAGACCTAAATTGTTGTGAAATTTAGTCGAGACTAATCACCATTTTGAGTTGTATAGGCCTATAGAATTGACTACAGTGATCATAGACACAGTCATCAATCTAAAATTTTCAATTTGCAAATTTAATTGTGCAAGGCTTCTTGGTGTAGGGCCCTCTTCATATCTGCTGAAGCGTGCATGGTACAGTGACTGTGCTATGTTCATGGACACTCTACTCTCGAACTACGTATTATTCACCGGCCATATCTGGGCCATATTTGACTATGACATGACTGTATATCATACACCAGGGCCGCCAATAAATCTTGTACAGCTCATGGACAATTATCGATAAATACTCCCTGTCATCAAAAATCACTTGTATCAATTTCATGTTTTGGACAATGAAACAAAAACTGCATATTTGTTCCATATTTGATGATACAGTCATGTATTGTTAGTGAACGGTTGAGTTCTAATTTTGGCTCCGGTAATAACATGTCCTTGGTCTATCGAGTCTACATTCATTCTCATTGATTGTCCGCTGTCCGTGTTAACCTTGTTACTGCCTTTCATTTGGGGACCGTGATTTATAGTCAGTGAATGTCTCCTATGTTGGGGTGAGCGATGAATCGGCCCACGCGGGTGATATACGGCTGATACGCATAGATCAGTGAATAATTGCCCAAGTGACCCGTGAATATGGAACTGTGTCATTCTGTGCATAAAACAGTAGGCCTACTCGGTCTACTGATGCAACCCCTACAATGCCAGTAATGTCGCCGTAAATTACATCGAACTGTTACAGTGTAAGTTGTGGGTGTGCGTAACTCAATTATCGCCAATTTTCTTTGCGTGTTCTTATTTGGTTACTTTGTGCAGAGCAATCGACAATCGTGTTACTGACCAGTATGTATTAGTGGTGGTTTGTGTCGTGTACAGTACTGTACTGTAAGGTACCTATGTATCATAGCTAAGGAACCCCATTTATGCCAGTCATGTCGGAACACAAGTGGGCAAAGTGTTGGCTCCCCACTCAATCAATGTGTCCGTAGCACCAGCTGCATCAGTCACAATGACAAGTTTTAATTTTAAATATACCGAGCGAGTCAATAGTGTCCATACTCAGCTAAAAGGCCAAGTATCTATGTACATGAAACAAACCGCACTCAGGTAAAAGCCCAAATAATCTGTATTGGCTAACAATTCACATGATACACGCCACACTCAAAACGCCATGTATCTGTATGAAACAAACGAGACGATGGCGTTGTGTGCTCAATATTGCTGACTGCTCAGTTTTGTATTGATTCAGGTTTCCTGATTTATGTCCGGTCATTTATTGTCACCGTGATGTGACGGGGATGTAGGCTATACAATTTAGGATCATTGAATAATTACGCCAAGGCAGTAAATGTAGATTGGCATCAGTTGTGATTGTTGTGTGTGACTTTGGATACTATTATACTATGCTCACTTGCATAATATTATGCTAATTCAGCATTGTAATACAGATAAGTATTCACAAACTTCCTTTTGATCTCCAATGGCAATGACTTATGTATTATATGGAAGACAATTATTATCTTTTACATGATTTTTCAGACAATGGATTATTGATAACAAATCATAATTTTAACGTCGTAAATTACTTTTATTTTGTCTATGACATTGACTTTTGTCTTCGTGGACCAACAAAATAATTGTGAAAATGTGTTTCTACATTATGAAAGTTTTCATATTACATTATTATGTTTTTTTTGTTTTAAACATATACTTTATTTTCGAAGAAAATTGCATTGGGTGCCACCACGCAGGCTGAGATAATATGATTATGATATGTGAAGTGAACTAGAGTGTCATAAAATTGCATAAATGTAAATTTTGTCAACAGTTTTGTAGCAACAGTGCCATCTGTGTCATGTATAGTCCATGTTTTGATTATCATTACATTGCTCAACATCAACGCACCAAAGCTAAAGACCATAATAATTAATTTATTACCTACAACTGCCTAGAAGCTATTACCCTAGCGTGAAATCTATCATTGTGTGAAAATGAGCTTCATAATTCACAAATTTTCTAGAGGCTAGAGATTACAAATTAATATACTACTGACCTTTACGTAGAGTCAATACAAGACAATAGACATTGAATAGCAATGATAATTATTTTTAGCTGTAATTTTATAAATGGGATGTTATGTTATTTTTCCTAATAAGCTATTATATGTCTGATACATGATCCTTATGATTTGATATACAGTATATTGCAATGTATAGTTTGTATACCTTGACGCTAGAGAATATTATTGAGTTGTAATTTGCAAGGAATTTATACATCTGCTCTACTGTTTGTTACAATCCCAATCAATGCCAATAAATTGAGACACTCAGAATCAGACCGGAACATGAAAAGTGGCGGTGTGCTTCCTGTGCCTCATGAGCTATTTTTTTTTCAAATTAGCAATTGCCAACAATGTTGTGTATGTCCAGAATATCCACATAAATAGCCTACATTACATACTGGCTACACTGTATCATTGTGGGTTAAATTAATGCAATTTAGCGGCAATGACAGGAACAAGATGTATTGTGTCGGGGCGACTCGGGTGGCTTAACATACATCTATCACGTTGGATCTATGGGGAATATATCACAAAAGTCTCTCAGGGCATGGTTGTGGTTCAGGATCTATCGTCAGATTTTTTTTGGTGTGCTTAAGTGCTCAAGACTTGGAAGGCAGTGGTTCTTATACTATGTCACTATGTGTCATGATGTACGATGGGACATATAGCCTACATGTCTGATTTTTTTTATGTTTGAAGCTTGAGGGCTTGACTGCACCATTGATAGATTAACTGTAAGCCATCTATAGCTATATAGATTTTGTGTACACTATATCCGTAATTTTGTATTGTCCGAATGTATATCTGTATTCGACTACTCGGCATACATCAACAGTTTATACTATTGTACATGTATATACAGTATATTATCTGTCTGCTCGTAAGCTAATTATCCCTCCGAGTGTATTTGACATTTGCGGTTGTCTGGGGCTTTATGTGTTTGGCATTAACTGTACAACATCATTGATTAATAATCTTAGTCTGCGATGGGATCGTAATTCTACAGTTTTATGTTACATAAGAGATACATCATTTGCTGATTTTATGTAGGTGACATTCATTTTGACGTCATTGCAGATGTGCAGTAAATGTCTTCCTGTGATCTGTCTAATGCAATGAATTCTGGATTTTCTCCAGATCTCTGTGGGTGGGTTGGCTGGGTTTTGTGGTGCAAGCAAGCTCTTTGAAGTGTACGTTGCACAACCACATCAACCAGTGCATGTTATTGTGTACCATGTGAACATAGGTCCATCTAGAGTTAACATGCGGATTCAGTGTCGATGGAAACAAAATGGCGTCCATGGTGTCATGTGACCTTTACTTCCTGGTTCTGTCATGCCACATCTCTCCATACAGTATGTAGGATTGTAGGTTCAAGTACTTCTCTGTGTCTGCCATTAACTCTAAGTCTCTAAGACAAGTTTGTAACAACAAACTGTTTGTTGTTTCTCTTGCAGGTTGGCTCTTCATCTATAGTCCTTTTTTGGACATCATTATTCTCTGGTAAAGTATATTTTATATCGCAGTTTCCACACAAAAAGATAGACATTGATGATACCCTTATCTATACATGTGTCTGATATGCCATCCATATTTACGTAATTATAGTATTAATTTGAGTAATAAGCGTTCTAATATGTGTCAATATGTAATAATTATCAACGCAAATGTTGCAATATATATGATAATCTCTGTCAATGTTTGCTTTCTCTGGGAAACATAACTGCATGTGTTGATAGAATGAGTGATACATTGGTTTGTAGGGAATGATGGTTGACAATCATGTAAATCCTTATCTGAATATTTGCAGAAATTACCGTACTGTCATTAGGCAATCTTTTTTGCTAATTGGAATAGAACTTAAAGTTGTGCCAATACAGCGGTACAGATACTAAACTCAGACAAATAAATGTGTGTTTAGTTCTGTTTACTGTTTAAGGCCTCTCATATTTGCCTGTAACTAAATTGTGTGTATTCAAACAGAGAAATTGAAAATGAATCTTAACATTCACATACATATTATCATTCATAGTGTTCCCCTGTCAATTTTAACTCTCGTGTAAGCCTATTCACTCTCATCTTATAGTAACCTCCTATAGAGTACTCAAGTCATACGTCATTTCCATGGTTACTGGTTCTAAACAAACCAAGCCACTCCTCATAATTTACA
>WNLI01068771.1:0-11042 GCA_025802215.1 Wirenia argentea
TGTGGCATTTGTCCGTCACATCACATTCTATGAACAGATTTTTAGGCTCTTCTAAAAATAACCATAGGCACCATGTAAGTAGTATTACTTAGTCATCCAGTCGCTAATCGGCCAATAGGATCGCCCCATTTAGTCACGTGGTTGGTGGAGGAGATTGGAACCAATGAAATTGGAGTATCGATCGATAGGGCGGGGCAGTCACCTGTCACTCAAAGTCACGTGACACGTAGGAGTGGCCTAATTACGTCACCAATTAGGTCATTGAAGTAAGTAGGTCATTAGGTTACCAGTCACTGGGTCATATAAATATTTACGTTATAATTATTAGCTCCGAGACTAATCGCGTCCATTTAATAAGTCGTGTAGCGTAAATTATGCACCGGCCGACAGTATCAATATTGACTTTTACATGGCCGTAATACATGTCTGGTGAAACTGTGACATATCAGTGACCGAAATGTGACCCCTATAGCCTATAACAAGTATCCGCTATAATAGCCAAACCGTATTCTATACATTGTACAGTGACCTTATATATCCCGCGCATGTATCGACAATGAGCTCGTAAATTCATCTATTAACCTACTGGCACATTGAAAAGAGTGCACACCAAACATTGGATTGCATTATGGATTTTTGCTGTGAAAGTGATTTTATAGTCTACAGTTGTTTACTAGCAAGAAACATGCTAATTAGCAACGATTTGTAATTTCCATGACAGTGTTATTTAGGATGTATAGTGGAACCTGTATAATTATGGCCGTTGTGGTGGGCTACTTTGGGAAATGTGTGATTTAAATTATATGATATCGGCCACCATTGTTATTATGTTATGTGGGAGCGTGGCTAATATGTCGGTAGGCTATGTAAAAATCTGATAAACCCACACAAATGGCTTTTTCACGATGTGCCTGCGCCAGAACTTGTATCGTTTTATAAAAAATGTAATCCATGCGATATAAAACCTAATAATTGTTTATATATATCCTCCACAAACTATCACATTGGATATATAATGCATGTTTTCATTTCGTGATTCACAGTTAGTGTAATACTGCTGAATGTATTTGTGTAGGATCCTGTATGTACACTGTATATAATTCCGTTTACTGTAGCCTATACTTTACTTTATAGTAGCGTATCCATATGATCCAGGTGTATAATCTTTTTATTGTTTTTCAATACAATATTTCTAAATAATAATTAAGAATAGAACCGTTTATGGATACATAAACGTTTGCTGGTCAAAGGGAAGAAACAGTAACTTACAACATTGTCATGTACTGTATTTTATTTTATTTAAGAAAATAATTGAACTACCTCTCGCACTAGAAGCAAGAACGCTTTTTATACTGCACATTTGGTTTCAAGTACTACAAATTATTTACAATGACAAAAAATTTGAACGCTACCGGTACATCATTATGTTAAGTGTTTTCTCTCTGAAATTCAAAATGTTACTAATCTACGTTATACGAAAATAGAAATACATACTGTGCATTAACATTATAATGTCCCTTAATGTTTTACAGACAATTTTGTATAATGTATGTCTTATTTATTGTGAGAGGTTTTTTAAGTGTAAAATTACGCACCTGGTTGTAATTTTATGGAAGTTATGGATGTTCGTACCCACACATACAACACCAACACACACACACACGCACACATCATTGAATGCAGTACAGACATCAAACTACGGTCCCCCTTACAACCGGTTCACGCCTACACATTCGGCAAGCTTTGACCCAGAATAATAATAACACATTGGCGAGTCGGATCATTAGTCGTATTATAACACAACTTGATATTTTATATTATTTTATTCCATATACACATAGCTACCCTACCATATAACGTTGTAATCCCTAAAGTAACTCAGTTCATAGAAAATTGCAGGAATATCCAGAATTATTTCATTCGTGCCTTTGCAGATAGTTACTTCAATAAATTCGTCAGTTTGATTACTTAGCTAGAACAACAGAGTGAACATTCATCAATCGGTGTCAGTTCAATATACGTAAAGCTGCACACGTTACATGAACTATTTTACCTCGTTTATTATGTTCGATACTGACTATATTATACATTAGCAATGTTATACGGTATAGCGAGTAGTAGAAATTTCCGTTTATAATAATGTTTTATAATAACATAGTTCCTATATTATATTCTTTAAAGAAAATATGAATGTTATTGTTCATTAATAATTTTGATATGACTGATATGGAAACACATTATCTTTGCAGTATAGGGAATGTTATAATAAGTCTAGTGACCTGGCTCACCATGTATTATCACATAAGCAGTACGGCCTAATAGAATAGTAACAAAATTCGTGATTTTGAAGAAACTATATACAAAACACTTTATTAACGAATGTACAGTATACGGTACTCTTTATTCAGTGGAATGAAGTCACCTAATGTTATTTTATCAGTATATAAATGTACATACTATAAAACAGTATTTAATTTACTCAAACGTACATAACTAGAATACAACTGATTCGACATGGCAAAGTTATAGCAAATATTGTATACAAACTACTGTAGGCACTATATATCTTTTTCAAATCTTCAACAAACTCTCAATGTTTCTAGTTATTAATAAATCCATAACCGAATTCAAACAAATACAGACAAAAGAGAACATTATGTACATATTTAACAAAATAGGTCTTTTAAAAACGGTCGATTTAAATTCATGTAGCATACAGTGCAATGCACAAAAATGGAAATAATAATAAGATACGTCAAAGAGACAAAGTTCTCGTACTCTATACTAAGTATAAGAAAATATGTTATGGGCATAGCCAACTATTACATTAATATACTATAGGGCATAATACTAATAATAACTGCTACTGGTAAGATTTGATTGTTTTCATGATTTTAGTTTCAATGCTTTATTACACTCATACATGCCTAGACATATGTTTTAAGTATAAAACAATACATAAATAACATAATGTCTACTATGTACAATATGTACAAAGATGACGACACTATTGCGCTACTGGTCCGGGACAATGACAAAATAATAACCTTGTATTCAAATATTATTATATTATTACTATTAAATTGATTGAAACCATTGTGTAACAGTATACAATAATATTTGGTAACAGAAAATGTATGTACACTATATACACAAATAAAGAAATGTACCAACACGATATTTTGACAGTTGACAATAGGTCACCCATATAGAAATACTATGTTACGATCAAGGGATTAAATAAATAAATCGAGTTTCTTTCGGGTTACAGTTTACAAAAGAGACAAAAATACGATTTTTTCTAACTTAATTTACAAAATTAAGACATGACATCTTAAGTACGTTCAGTGAATTAATACAATACATTGTGATTATATTAATACGTCAGAATAATTACAATATTTCCTTCAGTACAGTACCGTTTTAGTAACCGCACACGAACAGTATGAGCATATTATACATAGCCTTCATATATCTATATGATTTCTGAATTGCCATTCGTAGGCTTAATTAATTAATTACCAATTGCAATTAGTCAATTATTTCATATACACCATATTATTTACAGAGTATGTACAATTATTTATATTAAATATACAGATACGAATATAATATAATAGATATCATTGTACACACATATTATTAGCCTACTCCGAAAAAGATATACAGATATACTAATTACATCATCACACTTTTTAGTACAGTGTAAAGTAGTATGTATTCTTAACTGTAGGCTAATAATTCTTAATGGAATTGGTAATAAATCTCATAGATATATCATAATACAAAGTTGATTATATTTAAATAGCCTACAATTGGTTACGATAGTAAAACTTGTTGTTTTAAATGCGAGTGTTTTTCACTTAAGCACACTACTAAGACACTAATTATTCACATAAAGTAGACCATAGCAATAAATAGAATCCTATACATTTAAGAATGAACGCTACTCTAACTATTATAAACTTGTGAATTATCTCAAAAGCTAAAATCCATATGGAACGGTGTCGTAATTTTCAACAATCACTCGTTTATCATACACAACTGAGTACTTCTTGGACTGGGATTTTGTCACAATGTTTGTAGATTTTCTCTCACGCATAATTTTGTGGTCATCCACAACGGTAACGACATCGGGTCCAACTCCTTTTACCATATCCGACATCATATCAAAGTTTATTTTCAAGGAATTCTTAAAATTCAACGTGATCCCTCGTACCTTGCAATGCGTTATATTACCCTCGCGATCAGGTTCTTTTGTTTTAAATGCATAGTTTTTGGCACCGGCGCTTACGTAATGAGTTGCACTACCTCCCGATCCCTGTAGCTCGTCCGTCAGCCCCCCGAGATAATTGCTAAGCGCAGGATCGTATTCTCCATCCTTGATCGTGTATATGACCGAATCGGTATCAACGTATAGTACTCGTCTACCAAGAGACTCCATCAACTCGTAAAGTTTGAGTCTGGCGTGTGCTGTCGTGTAGGCAGCCAACACGACGTTCGTTCGTGTTGATGCCGTGACAAACTCTTCCTTATAATACCACTGCACTTCCATCATTTCCGCATTCACCAAACGTGCATTCTGTACGATTAGTTGTTCGCTCGTCAGTAGGTCCAGGTACTTGGCTGGGTCGCTTGTGTGTGTAGTTTGTGGCAGATTAGAACGTTGACCAAACTTCCCCCAAAAACTGGTGTAAAAAACGTAATAAATACAAAAAATGTACGTAAAATACCATGGAAGACATTTGAAACCGAGCATGCCATAATATGTATGAAGAAGCGAATGAGCTATTAAAATGTATGTGTAAGGCTCACGACATACACGTTCCATCGTGTTAGTTGTAATATATATTTATTGTATATTTATAGACCAATCGCAATCAGAATCCGCATACAGTAGTGCACAATAACCCTGAAGTAAAACTATGCGTTATATGCGCTCACCGTAGAGTTGACATCAGAAATCCTAAGCGCATATTAATATTTTAAAACAATGACGCAAGAGATGGAAGTAGGACCACGCTTAGGCAACGATTACTGCGGGTCAACTTGTACGTAGACGTGGATATTTTTTGTACACATAATGTGTTAACATTAGCTGGAGCGAATAACGCTTGCTCTATAACGAAGGACCCTAATGAGTTGATATACTAAAATAGCAGGATGCATTGGGAAATTATAGTTCGGAGATTATACTGTACTAGGACACACAAAGCATATGCCTATAACATATTATACATATTAATTATAATACATAAACACCATTACTCACCTATTTAACGTAATCTTCCCCAAAGCTCGTAACCCGGGGTTGGGAGAAATCTGGTCATACTCCAATTGCACTCCTTCCTTCTCTAGATAATTCGCTATGTATTTCTGTTTGCTTTCTTCGGTATTACATTCCTTTGGAAATCCGCTCGCCTGTGTTTTAAGCTTTAGAAAAGTGTTTATATATTCTGTGAATAGTCCGCCTTCTTTGGTTGTTTGGTTGTATTGACTCATTTTTTCAAAGTTCCATATTTCATACATATTTGCGATTGTATAGCCTTTCTGAACGGCCTTTTTAACTTCGTCAGTTGTCCAAGTTCCAGTAATTGATCGTTCTTCATCAGTGTGTTTACACTCCGCAAGCTTTTCTCGGCAACAAGTTGAACAAAGTGTAAACATAAGTTTTCCGTTTATTTTACATGGTAGAACAGGTAAATACAACTTTCGAGGTGGGATGACCTTACACTTTATGAGTCCATTATAGTTGGATATATCTGTGAATCCTTCTGTGATTATAACTGGATGCCCTACAGGGTAAGCGGCTGTTTTATTGATGAATGGATAGAGGCTAGTATAGTCAACATATTTAATTTTTTCATTGTCACCAACTTCATGGTATAGCTTAAAAGCTTCGGTGCGTCCGCCATAAAAGGCCTTACGAGGTTCAATTGGATCAATTATGTTTAAGTTTTTTACAAAAGTGTGCACGGAAACGTTTTCTTCCTTGACGCGGTTCCAATCACATCTCCACATTGTTCTCAAAACATACCCTTGCGACTCAACGTATCGTTGTTTATCTAGAGTTTTCTGATACAGATCTCCCATTTTCTGACCATTTATTGGACTCAAGGTATCGCTAGCATAACATCTAGGACATCCATGAAATGGGCAACCATTGTACTCCATCAGTACCTTAACACCACCTTTATGGTAGAATCCATCCATGAGATATGAGCCAACACGTACTTCTCCTCCATTACGAGCATGTTGTATATCAATGTCTTCATTCTCGCTCACGTATTTGAGCCACTCCATGGATTCTAGAGAATGTGTTTGTAACCCTTGTAGCACGGGAGGAATTATAGCGATTGTGTCTGGTTGTAAGAATTTCGTACGGTACACCAAATTGCACGCCGATGCAATGGTTGAACAGGTCTGAAACGGATCTATACCGGGGTCGCTCTTTCCGGATGATGTAGCATTCATGAATATTTCTCTAGACTTTAAACAGCACCGCCTCAAAATATCGACATCAGAAATGCAATATTTCAAAAGTTCTGCTTGCAGGTTAAACTCTAGATGTTTATTAGCGTTGTACCATTCCAAGAATTTCTTCCTGGTATCCATCTTCATTGTTTGGGGATTGTAAAACGCGGCATCCGGATAATGCGTTAGCGTAACATTCTGATTAGCTTTTACGTTAAATGTGTGGGGGAAAAACCCTTTACTAATCTCATGCAAACCAAATGTATTGGGCAAACGAGACAGAGCCATGGGTATAAAATTTATACTGTCTATAAATTTCATTTTGTATTTTGTTACGTTTATCGACATAACTTTCGCTCCATTCAGTATAACAGTCGGTATAATCACATTTTCGTACAAATCTTGCAATATGAAATAAGAGTCATATGCTTTGAAGTTGTGACATATACAGACCGCTCCATTATTACTTCCAGAAAATAGCCATCTGCAAAAGTTTGAACGAGTTTGTGGACCAGAAAATACATGCTGACGGACGCCACAATTTGTACACGACTCGACCTCTTCAGCAAGACATTCATCGCACACTTTGTGTGCCACACAGAGATTCGGCTCGTGAACTCCACACTCTTGTATGCACTCGAAGTCATAAAATATATAATAGCTGACGTCACTATCGGCGACCATATTTGGTGTATCATTTGCCTTCTCTTCCGATGTTGTTGGCACGTCGATTCCTGATAATATAGGCGCGTCTTCGCTAATTGTCTTGTCGTTTCCGTGATTTTTTGTTTTCTTTGTTTTGTTTACAGCTTGCTGCATATAACACTTGTGACCCTGCATTACATAAGTTGAACAAGTCTTACAATATGTTTCACCGCATCGATGATTACCATTTTTCTTCATATCTATTATTTTGTCACACTTTTCACATCGCTTATGGTTTTTACATATCGAATTTCCATGCTTTGTCACTTTAGCATGATTGGTAAAACATAATTCTCCTTTAAAGTATCGGTTGCACATTCGACAATGCTTCCATACGTCATCATCAAATACGTCATCATGTATCTTAAAACAACACCCACATACTTGTATACATTTGTGTTCAGTAGGATCTTGATACGGTTTGTTACATTTGGTACAATAGTAGTTTCTGTCAAAGAATGCTGGCATTGATGTGATCACATCGTAATGCCCGTTGTGATGGTACAAGTACAATTTCTTTTCAGAATCAGGACCACTGTAGATGACAGAATTGAAATGCGGTTGTGACACCAGGTTTATTTGATAGTCTGCTAAAGCGAGTTGGAACTTTTTAAGGTCTTCGATTCCACAGGATCTAAGTGGCACGCCCGCTTGCTCGTGAAGAGAAATTGCCAGATCTTTCTGTGCACTATAGCCTCTCCTCACAGAATCCCAAAGAGGGTTGTCTCCGTCTACCTTCATCTTCGCTGTAACAATTGCTCTAGCCATACACAACTCATCATTGTTGGTTATACGTATCACACATCCTTTATTGTGTAGAAATTTATGTAGATTAAATTCTTTCTTACCACTGCCAAGAGGCATTTCAACGTGAGTTATATTGATTTCGATTCCATTATCCAGTACAAATTCCTCATACGATTGTAAGACCTTTTCTATTTCAGAGAGTAATGTGTCGGTGCTGAACTTAGATTTCACTAAGAACGGCAAAGTAATTGGATAATCAAGTGAAGGTGACTCCATACTGACTTGTACCAGGTCATGGTCATTTATGTCCTGGGTTATATCTATCAGCACCGAGTCAAATATTTCTCGTATAGTCGCAAGTATATCGGTCAAATTATCAACTTCCAGATCTTTGAAGCTGACCTTGTAAATTTTTGATCTCGTTTTAAATTTTGCAGAATATTTTTCATTTGATAATTTCAGCGAGTAGTGATCACGTGGATTATCGATCCTGGGTCGTTTGCCTCCGAGATCAGTGTTATGTTCATCAATACTATTGCTACTTCCTCCGTGTTGAATGTGTTGGTGTCGTTTGAGCGAGTCTGGGCGACAGAAGATTGTACCGCATTCTTCACACGAACATAAACCATCATCGTTATGGCGAGCCGTATGGCGTTTCAGGTTATCGTATCTTGTGAAAGATTTGTTACACTGTTGGCACACAAACTGACCTTGTGGATGCTGTAGTCTAGTGTGTCGTTTTAGCTCACTAGGCTTGGTGAAACTTGATCCGCAGATGTTACAGCAGTATGTTTTCTCCATGGCTCACTGTAAAGTGGAGTTCATAAAAGTATTATTTAGTATAAACATAACGTAATTTAATGTAGGGCGATTTAATTAGGCAATATGTGTCATAGTTTTGTAGTCGCATAATAACAATTATGATCCTTCGCATGAGACCCTAAACCGAGGTGCCATGTTCTCAAGCTCACCTTGCATACTGACCCCTGAGGCAGGTAAAAGATCCTGTAGGCCTCTTTGGTAAAAAAGAGGTCAGGCAGACCATACTTCACACATTTTCTTTTGTTTTTCCCATCACCCTTTTAATTTTCGCGTAGCTGTATGAGCAGGGAAATGGCCGCACAGGGTGCATGTCGTACCAAATTGCCTGCAGTCTAGGCCTACGTGACACACCAAGTGTGGTCATGTTCAGGAATGAACAAAACGCTTAACATCATCATCATTATCATAATAACAATTACAATAACGCGCGCGGTGATAGAGATCTGTAAAGCTTTTGATTAAATTGCATATCTCTGTACTCTTCTGATCGAGATCTACTATTTGGTAAAAGGGAATGTGCAAAATGGAAGGGTCTATAGTTAGTTTACCAGTGGCGATCATATGTGATGGGTTAGCTCGACGCCGAACAGCCAGCGCGCATTAGACAATGCGCTATTTGTGTTTCAGCAATTCATTTAACCATAGAACGATTACAATACATCTAATATCGCATATATTCGATGAAAAACAAGACCTTATTATTGTGCTGTCCCGCTGTCCTACATGTACTGTATGTCTGGCTAACCTTAAATACGAGCAGATTAATGACGGACGATGTCGAATTGAGATCCCGATGTTGTCTTGTCGGTGGTCAGGATATTAACTGAAAAAATATATAGATAGTTATATTGTTACAATATACAGTATATATAACAAGTCTATATTCTGTATTGGAAAAATTTCCTCGGTGATTTAGCATGACTGGTAACTCACTTCATATTTGTCGAAGTTGTATTGAATACTTTTATGTACTTCAATGCAAGAAATTGGGGGAAATAGCTCATTTGTAGAGTGCTCGCCTACAGATCTCGGGTTCCCGGGTTCGAGCCTGGGCCTCGGCAAATGTTTGTGACAATTTCGCCGTGTTTCGATTCATGGAAGATGGAAATAATCCTGCCCACGTCCGGTGGTTTTCTCCGGTTACTCCGGTTTCTCCACCAACTTACTTTCGGTTACTTTCGAGTGTAACTGTTCAAAGCTTGATATCGTGGCCTAAATGCTGCTGTCGATCTATCTTACATGCAGTTATATGTCTCCCTCTCTGAGGGATCGCAGTCAGTACAATGACTAAAACGCCTGACCATTATATAATGCTAAAGAACTTAATATTATGCTGTCGCTGTCGTCATTACTACTTGACTAGACTAGACTTAGATGCAGACCAATGTACAATGCCGCGCATTGCTGCTGTTGGTATACATTGAGGGTAGACATTATGGGATGTATGAAATGCATCACTGTTACATACAGTACGTAGATCTATTCTGACGTATGAGTATGTACGATAGTTTAATAAACATCGCAGCGGACAGCATTAGAAAACTTACATTAAATTTAGCAGTTGTTATAACACATGCTCGACTGTGTACCAACCTGTAATCTGAGATGTCTTCGTACTAGCATATACGAGATGTCACAACTAATGGACTTCCACCACAACAATTGGGAGATAGGCTACGTTCTCGTACGTGGTATATGTGTGATCTGAAAGTACACACAACACTTACAACTACATTATAACCATTATAAACAGACCTACGAAACTTTCTCAGTCTACAGCTGTTCACACGCATTGTTATAGTCTGTATTGTTTTTGGTGTCAATCGTTTAGTTTTATTTGCAGAACTCTAGTAGAATCTTCGTAATCTTCGTAATGGTTACAATGTGCAAAGTCCTAAGACACTCTAGCACATAGGCTGAATCAGAAATGATGTTTGTTAAAGTTTATGATTGGTTATTTAACCCTCATCCGCTTGAGGGGGGGTCTTCCAGGACCCCCTACCATATACCTCACGATATACCAAATACTTTTTTAAGTTGGTATGTTGTGCTTTTGTGACTTTTTAGCTACATAAATCGCGAACATTTTGGTATATAAAATTATATAATCGGTCGAAGGATTACAACGATGTCTGCCACATCCCAACACAAGATTACAGTATTTGTATGCATATGTATAATGTACGGGTGGTATATTATCACATATATAACAATATGTTGGTTAATTATATTTGGTTTTTACTGATATAGTGTACAGTCATTCATAACTAAACACTTATTGATCAAATACTGCT
>WNLI01068881.1:0-17573 GCA_025802215.1 Wirenia argentea
CCCCCAACCCCCCCCGACCCCCCCACACCCCCCATCTCTACATCTCATACCCCCACACCTCACACCTAACACCCATATCCCCACCCCATTCCCCTCCTCTATCCCCCATATCCCCACCCTATCCCTCTCCTGTATCCCCCATATCTCCACGCCCATCCCCACAGCCACCCCCATATGCCCACATCCATATACCCCGTCCCCCATACCCCCACAGGGCCCACACCCATCCCCAAATATCCCCACACCCATATCCCCACACTCATACCGCTTATCCCCACACCGTGAAACCCATATCCACATAGCCATCTTCCATACTGCTCTCCCCATTCCCCCATATGCCCACACCCATCCACCCCACAACCACCCCACATCTAGATCCCTACAACACCCATCTCCCCATGTATACAACGACCCATCGTCACACCTGAACTTCATGATGCATTTACCATTGCATATAATTTGCGACTAACACGCATCCTATAGCCACAGAAGTCGAACTCGTCTAACCAACTCGGACATAGCAGATCCTCTGTTTTATTTGATTATTTGATCTCGCCAATGTATGCACCATATCCGTCGCAAGCCATGCCTGTTTTTGAAACACATCAAGCTTATAGTCCGCTGTTCGAAATTGGCAATGCATGTAATTGATACATACACAAGCGTAGGATTGACAACGGCAGCAAACAACCTATACGGTACTACACTTGACGACCAGATGTTTGCTTGCCCCCCGGAACGGATCCGAGCAGACATCCCCTGTACTTCACTTTCGGTGGAGACATTAGCGACCATCCAGTTTCCAAGTAGCAAAGAAAACCATCCTCAACCTCGGCTCTATCAAGACTAATTCGATGGTATAATAGTATAGGCTACACGGCTCCCATGCATCTTTGGGTATCTATTCCAGACTTATTTTGGAGAACAGATCTAATCCCAGAACCAATATACCTGGGCCACGGTTCTGCGCAGTTCCACGCAGTTCCAAGTCGCAGGAATAGTGAACATTGCGTGGAATGGTCTTGTCAAGACGTACCTAATCATATATGGCTGTTCCAAACATTGGACATCACGTCCTACGATATCCCAAGTAGGCTAGCGATTCTGACATGATTGAGCAACAAAAAAAACACGTTGCAAAGCACACTCTAAAAATCGTGGTTTGGGGCCTAATTCTGAAATTCTAACGACATCGTCGATTGTATAGTCAAAGCTAGGATTAGATCTATCTATAGGCTGTGGTCAAAAGACAATCCTGGAATCTAGCAGATGCATGTCTTGCTCATCAATCATGGCGGTAAAATCTCCAAAATGGTTACAGCGAACTTACAGGGCACCATTCACATCAATTGCATGGTGGCAAAATCTCTTGTAGGGGCTACATGCAATTAATTATAGGCAGTCGCGCAGGTGCAGCCTTTTCGCCCATGCACTAGTTGTTAAGACGCCATAAACGGTCAGCATAATTTAAGGTTACGACGGGTCAAAGTAGGCTACATCAGGATACTTATCCATCCCGAAAGTCGAACATAAACTTATGTAGTCTATAAAGTACCGAATTTTCTGCATGGGAGTATTCGTCGTTGAGCGAGGTACTTCGATGATATACCATAATATATCCTTTATAGGGTTTCGTAATTCATTTCCGATATATAGCCTACCTAGGCCTATTTACATTGCTATCAATAAAGACCATGTCAGACGAAACGTTAGGCTCTATTTCGAAATGGGTGCAAAAATACGCGTTAAAAAACTTCCGTTAGAATCAATCAAAAACTGCGACAATCCGAATCAAAGGGACTGATTACGATTTTTCACCCGGTTACAGAAGTCAATTTGTAGATTGGCCCAATTACAGCCTACGTTCAGCGCGAAAGGTGACAGATTTCACTGTATTTAAATCCCATTAACGGAGCCCGAGAGAAATCTGTTGGGATTTCACGGAGAACAAGTGCGTGTGAAGGGTATGGTACTATACGGAGCCGCCGGGGTAAATAGATTAAGTAATTCAAAGCCGCCCCTTGCACCGACAGATGGCGGATCGGATAACCACAATGCCCAATCATTATTCCCTGTTTCGGTCACCAAATCGTGATCCAAGAAAAGACTGTAAGAAATCGAGGCTCTTTCACGGAAATCCGACATTGTTTACCGATTGTTGTGCTCCCCCGACTTTTAATTGTCACGTTTTTGAACCTCAGCTTTTATGAAAGGATGGAGTCTTGTGAAAAGTAGGTAGAGGGGAATTATAACCAAGAAACCTTGTGACAGGCACGCCACAGGCTTCAAGAATCGCCCGACACTTGAGCGGAATCATTATGCAACTGGCGCATTATTCAAACCGATGGGTAGGTCGTTGAATTGGCACAGCAGGCGTATTTTGGAGCCCGAATGGTATTCCATTGAATTGGGAGTGTGTGCTATTGCGGTCGGAACTTCAAATTTCAGACGTGATCTGTGATCATTTTAACCTGCATACATATAGCCAATGGCGATAGCATTTGAAGTGTACATCATGCTGTCTTTACATATAGCCTATATCCAACCCAGAGTGAGTCAACATCGTTTGACCTAAGTCTACCACATGGCTGCATGTATTCTCCATTGACATCGTTTGACCTAAGACTACCTCATAGCTGTATTCTCCATTGACATCGTTTGACCTAAGTCTACCACATAGCTGTATTCTCCATTGACATCGTTTGACCTAAGTCTACCACATAGCTGTGTTCTTCATTGAGAGCTATATTCGGAGATCTCATTTGAATTTATCTAAGATTTCCTATCTTCCACCTGTCGGTAAGATACAACGATTTCTATGTCCCATAAGGCACAATCGTGTCAAATTCAGACATAATGACGTCCATATAGTGTCACATTAGTCGCAATTCGTGGATTCCTTTCACTCCTTTGTCACATAAAAGCCCACTAAACCATTCCGACAAATTACCAAACTACAAGATGCGAGGAACAGTCAAGAGAAAGAATTACAGGACGAAGTCGTAAGAATGGTATCTATAAATGGATGGCTTGATCGGACAATAGGTCCTGCGAGTTTACTCAGAATTTTGTCTTAGATGAAAGGGAGTGGTACATCTGCCACGGAGTGACGCTACCGAGTATAAAGGTGCTAGATGGATGGACAATGATGGATGCAAATCTTATTGTAACCACGTATAGGAAAGCTGCATTCATCACAAAACTTTATCCATAGAAACTGGGTACTGAGTACACCACAAAGCTATCCAGGCATCGCTATTTAATTTTGTAGCGTCCTTTCGTTGTCCAAATACAGAATTATGGAGTTTAGTTCAATGGCTGCGGAGTCTGAACAAACAAAACGCTCATTCTATTCGTAACTGTCAACGTTTAAAGGGAATTGATGCGCGGTTAATCATATGGAAAGCGAGGTTGTTTTTCATAATTTCGCCTTTGAAGTTTCGGATTCCTACAGCGTTATTGCTAAAGATGCAACTGCAATCGCCGGGGGACTTTTATGGGTCGTCGTCAAAACGAGTGCCTGGCATGCGATGCTTCAACTGACAATGTCTAACAGCTCTATTCATTTCGACTAGGATAGAGACGTGAGGGAAATTAAACCACGTTTGATGTATTTTTGGCGGGATTGGTTAATTAATAATTGTAATAATTATGGAAAATAATGTATGTTGATCGAGAATCTTTACTAATAATGTGAAACATCAAGAATTCGTCGTCGGTAACTGTTCCTCGCAAAAGGAATATGGTGTTGTATCAACATGGACAGCAGCCAAAAAATGGACCAGCGAAGAAAAAAAACCAACTACGTTAAAAGTTAGTAGGTATAATTCAGATGAGTATCTAAGAAAATAATAAAATTTGCCAGTGCTTTTTATGTATACATTTTCGCCCAGAAATCAAATCTGCCGGATTTAACTAAGTTCAATTATCATTTGTATGATCACAATAAGCAAATATCAGTTGACCACTATCGAGCTTGACCGGCAGAGCTTGACCAGCAGCCAGATTGTCCAGACCTATATCGAGTTACCGTTCCTCACACAGTGACAGATGGTCCGATTGTATCTCGCCTCAGTCGTCACCAAGCGAAAGTTGACTTTAAAATGAGCGGTTCCTGACTATGCTTTGTCTCATGCTAATGTAGCAGCTGTTCCTTATAGCGACTTTTCTCGCTAAGTGCATGTGAAAATATAATATCGTTGATGTTTGATTACTTTTTGCGGGTTTCTGGAAACGTGCATGTTATTAATTAAATCACGTAGGCTCTATATGTCTATAATAGGGATATGGTACGAGGCCTAGATTATTTTCGATGGACAAGGGAACATTTGCAGAGAAAAAGAATCCTGTTGAGAATAGGCTAGGCTACATGCTGTATACATCGAATAAGTTATTTGAGATACTTTAAATTGAGATACTTTTATCGAGTTTAACAAAAACTATTTTAGCCTAAACACTTATTTGTCAGAATAGTTAGATTTAAAAAGTCCTCGCATAAATACAGTACTGTAGGAACCATTAGATGTATGCGACTGTCATAGTGGCTACGCTAACATTAATTTTGTTTTTGTGTGGTAAACTACTTTTTCTACCAGACTGAATTATCTATCTTCCAAGCATGTCCACTGCATGGACATTGTCCAGGTTGCGTCCTCTATCTCGGAAGGATTACATTTCTCCGCATTTTAGTCTAGTTATGATGGCCCAGTGATGGCCCAGCGGTATCGCTCTCCGTCATGTTGATTGAGTATTATGAACTTTTGGCTCGTGCCAGTGGAGATTGGCTTATTGGATTGAAAACGTCAACCGCTGATATTTCAAAGACCAACAACAAGAAAAACACATGCCACATTCCAATTTTGTTCCCCGACAATGGGTGTAACAAGCGATATTTGTGAAGTCGCACAAGGCAATTTGTTCCGGGTCGCGAGTGGGTTGGAGGTCAGGTGCTGCCGCGTGCTCCTCTTGTGGTTCAGGGTTTCTTCTCAAACGTCACGGGGTCGGTGCGATATGACGTCATATCTACTGAAAAGAGCCGAAATGCGCGATGAGAGCAATAAACGAAAGGAAACCCGTCGGGCAAATCACGACGCTACCATAAATTTAAAATGGCCTGAAAGCGTTAGGGTGGATTATTGGTAGCGCTCTTGTGTGATGTTGTTATATGGGGTCATTTGAAGCGTGTTCAACACCCCGGGCACATGCGGTTTAATTGGCGATATATAAATCGGTGGCACTTTGTGAAGTTATAAACGGAACGTTTGAAAAATGTGGCTTCTGAACCGGATTTTGATCATATGCGATAGCCTAGGTTAATGAACTATATATAGGTCTAGCGATGTGCTCAGTGTCGGAGTTATGTATCACAGTATCATGAGCTATACTGTAGGATGGACACATGTGACACACCGCCCATTAGGGGGAGGGGTGTTACGACGTTGCAGACCTACCACGTATACGAACTTTATTTGACGTAAATACATAATTAATGTCCCCAACATTCAAATTCCATCGTACGAAACGATGACAAACGACGAAGGAAAGAAGGTTACATAACCATTGTCACCTTCGAGCAATAAAAAACACATAAAGATCAATCGAAGACGTTGTCAGGCGTATAGGTACTATCATGTATTGTCCAGGAACCTATTAAAGACGTCCTGACAAATGTGTTTCCTGTAGGAATTGACCGATTTATCTACATTGAACAATATAAAGGTGATAAGTAAAGCAAAGCCTGTCAGTCTGCCGAGTTGGACACGCATAAATTAACTTCAAGACGTCCAGATCTCCACCCAGTGACGTGTCTCTGCTGTAAGATGTCTAAGGAATTATATTAATGGTACAAGTCATGTGAGATGTCTAAGATTGTGTTATTGTAAACATGACGTTGGGAATTAAACCAGAAGAACTATTAAATTGAAAATAAAGTCGACTCGCATTCTTTCCAAGAAGATATGCCTACGTATATCCGTAAGCTATCAACAACCAACCAACCAACTACATACCTTAACTAGTATCATACAGTATATCAGACAGGGATATACAGTACTTTATCGAGATATCCTAGTTCAAGCAGAATGGCTTCTTAAGATAGGATACCATTTGTTAATGTCGAACTATAGCTCCATATCAATCGTATGTCGTGATCCAGGAAAGTACATCATGGGTATACTAACGTGTGGCACTGCTTGCGAGATATGTGTGTGTGTAACTGTATATCGTAGATAGGCATACATACTATCTTGGGAATTTGTCATTCAGAAGGGTACCGCATCTATATTTTCTTGATACGGTGCAGTCTTCCAAAGAGAAGATGTTCTTGAAAATATATTGCTACGATAGTTGAACAAGAGTAGTTTGACAATACATATGTAGGTACGCTATAAGACTACAAGCCATGTGCCTACACCTAAAGTTATTTGCAATGAATCAATGTGACAAAGTGAAGCAGAGCATAGTACGTAACTTGTAAACGTATACTGACGAATTAATTCTTCGGACAAAATGTAAATAGTTTTTTTTTTCAAAGACCAAACCTTCGGTATCTCGAATGAACTCACCATTATCTGCATTAATTAATTACATAGTACCATCTAATTGATATTTAAGTTGAATGACTGATGGATCGTCGATTCCGAGATAAAGCCATGTCATTTGTAACCCTCACAAAGTGCGATATAAGAAACTATGCCCGACAGAATCGTGTGAAATGCGATGTCCCGTCTCAACCTAGGCGAGAATACCACAAATTTTAACGTAATTAGATTAAATTAAACGTTAAAAAATAGGCGTCCATTGTTGGTCGTGTCACCAGGACCTTTGTCCGACTCTGGGTTACCTTTAGAAACGATGACAATAGTCGTGAATTATCCTCGGAAGGGGGCAAAACTTGCATAACGTTGGTCTGTCGAACACTTATCTCGTCTAAGAGACGGCCGGTGGGGGATAAATACACCCCAAGGCATCTTGGGAGAATGATGTAACTACCCCACAATCATACACACTGGGGCAAGGGTAACCACAATCATTGAGATGCGGGGTATAAGAGTTTTGTCTTGTGGGATGTTATTAAGTAGGACGAGGATAACGCTCTATAGTAAATAGTGGTTAGACCGAAGCCGTATTGTGTGGTAGGTTCGGCATAATGAAATGTCAACAATGGCACTTCATGAGAAATTGTGACACCTCGTTCTTCTATTTGGCACTATTTACTCGGATTTGAAATTTTAAACTTTCTTCGAGAAATTAAGTCCGTGTTTGCGCAAGTAAAATAACAAGGAATCTCGCAATGGAAAGGATTCTAGCTAGATTCTAGAACGAGAGAGTTATGTAAAAATGTTGCATGCGTATAAGGCTATAGGCCTACAATATTATATCAGCAGAATCAATGTCCTTCGACATCTCCCGGGACAAACGTAGACCTATAATATATGCATATATTCCTATGAAGTTTGACTTTTATTTTGTAGTATCGCTAAAAGGACTTGGTTAATTCAAATATATTTCGGGAAAGAAGATTACAACTGCGTGTCTTCTTCCAAAGTCAAGGAATATGCCAACTATACGTGCGTATAGCTCCGTTGTATATATAGAGTTCTCGCCTAGCGCCTAGAGGTCTCGAGGTCCCGTGTTCAAGCCTGGGTCGCAGCAAATCTTGGCGACATTTTCCTGGTGTTTCAATAATCCCCTTAGCAAGTTCATTCACTCTAGGGCCACTAGTTCAGTTGCTAAATCGAGCATCTACAGACTAGTGTTGCTTTCGTAGGAATTCTGCTGGCTTCTTCCCGCTGTCTTCGAATCATGGAAGATGGGAGAAACCTCTGCCCACGCCCGGTGATTTTCTCCGGTTATTCCGGTTTCGGCACCAACTCACTTTCGGGCACATTAGACTGTAACTGTTCAAAGCTTGATTGTGCCGTACATAATCCCACATATTATGTCTTCGCCTCCCGCAGAAGATTCCACTGACTAGGCTATAATACAGTATATGCATCAGGTTCATGCCCAGAACCATCATACACTCGTACGCAACTATACATTCTTTGTCGCGTGCAAATGATAATTCATCACTTTTTCCGTGTCGCAAGAATAAATGGAAATAAGATGATAAAGAGTATCTCTGTCGTGAATTATTAATGCCTATTGCTGTTTATCTACCATGTTGTATGGAAAGTCGGTCCCATGAGAGCTATTGGTACTGAGTTTGTGTCCGGGTAATTCAATTTAGCTTATGTTGGTTGTATTACATTCATCTTCATTTGGTAAGGATAATGGACTTGATGGTTCATTTAAAGGTATTGTAGTACATATCTACATGGCATGAGTGCGATGCCGTTACTTACAGCCTACAGGGACTTTTCTCGGTGTCATGGCAAGCTAGATGGACAGAAATGAAAGTGCGGTATACCTTTTTTACGACCCTGCAGAGTGCAGGGGGTCACATGTACGAACTGACAACCGTATAGCCTATACGTTGCTCCTAGCGTTTTGGTGATTATGATTACCATTTATATACCTAGAGTGTCTTGAACTCCTGATATACAGTATAGTGTGGTCAAACGCAATAGTTATAGGGCCTACAAACATAAATGAATTGAGGATAACTTATCAGCAATGTATTAGCCTAGTGAATGTTAGAATCTCCTGCCTGTCTCCCTGGACATAGGCATTCGGACAATGAATAACAATTCCGTCATGTACGTAAACATTTATGTAGAGTCAACAAGGAAATTCTGTTAATCGAACTGCGTCTTATGTTGGCTTGATGGAAACTGTCGATATTGCGTTGGTGTGTTGACATGTGGATATGTAAGATATACGCGGATATGTAGTGACATGGCACGTGGACATAGCAAGATAATTACACGAAGGAAATTGTGATTATCAAATGAGAATATCTAGAGATATCCCGGATATAACTGACATGTGGGAGTATTCCATAGACTATATATAGGCTACATTACAGTAGTCCAACGTTGCAGTTTGGTCTACTCCCATTACGTGTTTTCATTTGGTCTATGTAAAGTAAAGTCTGTTATAACTTATAAGCCGTATTTTCAGATATCTCGATCTAGCAAATGTCGGTTTTACATCATTACCATGCGAGGGTAGTCGTGAGCAAGGCATCAACGACTATGATCCCGTTACAACGTATTTATCCCACCTTGCCGCTTGGTCTATGTAATACTACCATGTTGTCATTTGGTCTATCCAAAGTAAAGTCTGACATGTATATATATGCCGCATTTTAGGACCTCACGATCCGCCAAATGTCGGCCTTACATCACTACCACGCGAGGGTAGTCGTGAGCAAGGCCGGCATCGACGTACTATGATCCCGTTACAATGTATAAAAAATTTCTCCCACGTTGTCGTTTGGTCTATGTAAAGTAAAGTCTGACTTATATATATATATATGTCGCATTTTCAGATCTCCCTATCTAGCAAATGCCGGTCTTACATCATTACCATGCGAAAGTAGTCGTGAGCAAGGCATCAACGTACTATGATCCCCAGGCCAGAGCCACGTTGTCGTTTGGCCTATGTAATACTCCCATGTCGTTTAGTCTATGTAATGTAAAGTCCGACATAAATATGCGGCATTTTGAGACCTCACGATCCGCCAAATGTCGGTCTTACATCATTACCATGCGAGGGTAGTCATCAGCAATGCATCAACGTACTATGATCCCTTTACAATGTACAGTATTACTCCCATGCCACGTTGACGTTTGGTCTATGTAATACTCCCATGTTGTCATTTGGTCTCGTAATACTCCCATGTTGTCATTTGGTCTATGCAATACTCTCATGTTGTCGCTTGGTCTATGTAATACTCCCATGTACATAGACCAAACGGCAGCGGGAGTATTGCATAGACCAACGGCAATGAGGGAGTTTTGCATAGACGCAATGGCACTGTGATAGACGGCCAACACCAAGCGGTATTGCATGACCCAAAGGACAGTGTGAGAGTGTATTGCATAGATGGATTTTGTATACACCAAATGATAATGTGGAGAATTTCATAGACAACCAGCAATACGCGAGTACTACACAGACGAAACGGCAATTGGTCAACGTGCGTTGTGTTGGGTATTACATAGTCCAAAAACGGCAATGCAGTACAAGCTACAACAAACGGCGATATGTGAGTATTAGAGAAAAGACGAAACGTCAGTAGGCTACTGCGTATTGCATAGACCAAACCACAATGTGCATCCAGGCGAAATCGAAATGCGGAAGGGTTGCATAATGCATACTATACCAAACGACAATGTGAGATGAAAACAGAAGAGTTGGACATAGAGGAAACTAGAGTGGGAGTATTGCATAGACCAAACGACAATGAGGGAGTTTTGCATAGACCCAATGGCAATGTGGTAGACGCCCTAGAGCAAGCGGTAATGTATAGTATTGCATGACCCAAATGACAGTGTGAGAGTATTATATTGCATAGAGGGATTTTGTATACACCAAATGATAATGTGGAGAATTTCATAGACCATCCCGCAATACGGGAGTACTACACAGACGAAACGACAATGGGTCAACGTGCGTTGTGTTGAGTATTACATAGACCAAACGTCAATGTAGGGTATCTTGCATAGGCGAAATAGGAATGTGGGAGGGGTGCTTATACCAAAAGACAATGTGCGATGAAGAGCTGGACATAGAGGAAACTATAATAGTGTGGGAGTATTTCAAAGACCAAACGACAATGAGGGAGTTTTCCATAAATTATAGACAAAATGACAAAGTAGTAGTAGTAGTAGTAGGAGACAGCATAGACCAAACGTCAATGTGGGGTATCTTGCATAGGCGAAATAGGAATGTGGGAGGGTTGCATATTACACCAAACAACAATGGGACAGTTTTGCATAGACAAATAGCAAAGTAGGAGTAGTAGTAGGAGTCAGTACAGACCAAAC
The DNA here is from genome assembly GCA_025802215.1 of Wirenia argentea. Lineage (NCBI taxonomy): Eukaryota > Metazoa > Mollusca > Solenogastres > Pholidoskepia > Gymnomeniidae > Wirenia > Wirenia argentea. Next base: position 10,935 of record WNLI01068881.1, read on the forward strand.
GGTATTATGGAGTATTGTATGAAACAAATGAAAGTGTGAGAGTATCGCATACGGAGATTTTTGTATGGACCAAATGATAATATGGGAGTAGTGAATTTGGTATGTATTTTAAGAGGAATAATCGTCAGATTGTATGCAAAAAGGAGAAATACAGGGTCAATATGTAGGCTATGTCCAGTTAAATCATAGAAGAGTATAATAGATGTACTAATTATTAACAGCAAACAGTATGTATAATATTTAACAAAACCACAAATTTCACATAAAATTACATAGATTTATTCTTGTAATTATTCTACACATTAGAATTTAGTGATAGAATTACAGTAAATTTGGTAATGATTGTTTGATTGGTATGTCATTGTATTTAGTATTGTGTAAATTTGATTTAAATTGACAGACATTAAGGCAGGTAGTGTAATAATTTTAATTACAATAAGAACACATTAAACTTAGGTTTGTAACCTACAATGGCTAAAAATTTATACTAAAATCATGTGCATAATTAAATGTACAAAAACATGTACTATATGTGAGATATACATTGCATAAATCTTACAAAACACAATAAAATAAATAAAAATAACAAAACTGTAAACTACATGACACAATTATTAACTAATATTTACAAACAGAATATATCAAATAAAACTGTTATTAAATAATGTACATAGATACAATTTGTACATCATAGTACGTAGGGGATACCTTTAAAATTTTGTTGTTTTTCATGAATAATAATTATTACGTTATTATTTTTTTTCAGTTTTCCATAATATAATCAGAATATAATATATTGTAAATTTATATCATATCGTATTTTTTCACCACTACAGTATATTGGGAAAATTTTGAAATTGATTCTAGTTAAAAGGTATCTTTGAAAAACAATACCACAATTAGAGACACTTCACTAAACTACACCGTTTTTACTCTTTACGCTACTTTTGTAATCTAACTCAAGTGAAATAAAAGGAAAATGAAACTACTTAAGTGAAAAATTACTCCAACTAGCACAACAAATTGACGATATCAAGTCATATAAAATATCGCAATAAAAGAACACAATTTAGTTTGTAACGCATTAATATTATCCAAATCATTTGTGTGCATGGTTAATGGAGGAAGACTGACCAATGAAAGGAGAGAGAAGTACAGTGTTATACGTCTCACAAAGATTCTTCTCATTTTAACAAACACAAATTGTATTACTGTATCAGGACAACATCATTTTGACCACACAGTTTATAATATTTACTTTTTTTACACAATATTATTTTGACATAATATTATGTAGCAGACTGTGATATTGTTATAATCAAACATAATATGGAATGTTAAGTTAGTAAATCAATTGTTTGATCAAGAATATTTGATTACAGTATAGTTATGTGATTTTAGTAGGTAAACATTTATATTATTACACATTACAATTACTTATTTTACATCATCATTGAATAATTTGTGTAATACAACCGTAGTATACAATATCATGTAAGATTGCAAGAGATTCAACATTACAAAGGGTAAGTACCATTATTATTATTTGACATCAATATTGGATGCTTTTTTTCAATATCATGCATATATACAGTATTCAAAGACATAAATGCATATTCATGTACAGTGTACACATAATCAGTATTTACATGAATATTCATAACATATTCATAAACACAGAATAAATTACAGCTTTCGAATATTCATATTTTTAATAAATAATATACATATTGACATATTTGTATGCTACTACATTATCTAAAGTCATATAATATCAATATTCACGCCACTGATATATGACTATTCATACACATAATTATGTACAGTAATGATTAGATATTTGCATATTACAAAATCTGCATCAGAAAAACAATGACTATAAAGTACATAAATTACAGATAAAGTAATATCGATGTGATATGTCATTTATGATATGCCATGATATACTGCAATTGTAATATACACAGATGTATACAGTATAATAATTAATAATACCTTATCTATTTCATTTTATAAAATTTTATAACTACAAATGTTGTAAATTAAAGTACGTTTTGTAATCTATTTTAGTTTAGTTTTTAGATTAGCCTACAAATGTGATATGAACATATTTAATTGATGAATTTCAGATTACAGAAATTATTAAGATGGTAAAACTCAAACAAAAAAGACATCAATGCATAACAAGTGCAGTAAGAAGTGTGTATACGTCATACAAAAATAATCAGATAACAGATAGAGTTTCAACAAATGCAAGCAACCCTTGATTACTGTATAATTTACAATTTTTTACAGTTTTGTAGTGTATACGGATTGGAAAGCACAATGACAGTGCAGATGGCAGGGAAACTCCCCTACTTCTACTCAATTTGTTCCATAGCCTACATGTGTGAGAAGGAAGATCATTAACAAAGAACAAGAATGATGACAACGGCGCACCTTGGATGACGCCCACATTAATGTGAAATGTAGTGTAGTGATTCCAAATAGCTGTGTTTTTTCTTTACAGCCCATTAATGTAATGTATACATTTTATGGGTAGGGAGATCAAAAAATACATGCAGAAATGTCACAATTTACGTAATATAGACCAATTCCACATTTTTAACTCATGATCTGCCAATTGTTGGTCATAGTTGCAAGCCTCTGAAGAAGTCACATTTTGTTCTTTCGTAATTAGTACAGTATTCAAAGGCTGCTTGCCGATTAAGAGGGTGTATATAAAAATATTGCTATTCTATGAAGGCAGTAGAAAAGGCACTGCGCCTTGATCAATTTAGGTTTTTTATATTTCACAATAAACAAAACATAGGAGAAAAATGCATTGGGTTTCAATAACTATCATGAGATTCACGAGAGAGAAGATAATTGTTTCAATAATTCGATATTAATTTAGTAAAACTATTTCATACAATTATAAATTCATAATTTAGGAATGTTTTATGATATTAATGTTAAAACAGGCTGTAAAGTTGAAATAATTCGATATTAATTCAGTAAAACCATGTCATAAAATTACAAATTTACAATTTTGGAATGTTAATGATATCGAGGTTAAAGTTGAAATGTAAGATCAGGAATGTTAAACATTTTATTAAGATCAGTAAACAGTATTTGCTTTTTCTGCATATTTAGTCATTTAGCTGTCATGTATCTTTGTGTATATGATACTGTACATTAAATTCTGTATTAACAATTTAACATACAGAGAGTATTATTAATATGTAAATCTTAATACTGTCAATAATGTACAAATATACATGTTCCAAATGACTTAAATGCAAAATTAATGTTTTGTTAAATGTAAAAGATACCGATTTAGACATTTAGATATGTACATATTATACAGTATTTCATTACTGATTACATTGCACGTCTTATTTACAGTACATCAAATATGCATCTATATTTACAAACTGACATTTCAATGTACAATGATTTTTTGGCCTCCCATTATTATAAGTATTAAAGCATAATTCCTTTACAACAGTATGGATATTTATACAGTACATAACATGGACATTGGACACAAATATTTTGGTTGTTTTTGCATATAAACATGCTTTTTGGAATGTGTTAGTAAAATGATTTTGGCTCTGTGTGTGTTTTAATATATCTTATATTGGGGAAAAAATAATACAAACTGAAATGGGTGGCAAATTAAAGATAATTTGTTGTATGTAAATTTGTAAATAAATGAATATGATACGTAAGTAAGTATGCTTGAATACTCATAGATATAAATGAATATGCAAATAATATTGGAAACTATTTATATATAACACAAATGAAATGTCGTTCGAGGAATGGTATGTTGGGTTTTAAATGATGAAAAAATGCATAAATGTAACAGCAAAAAATCACAAAAAATTAAATATAATACCAAATGGCAAGATAGTGTAAAAGACTAGTCAATAATAAATGAAAGTACAGAAAACTAAAAATTAAACACACTGTTGTTATTGATATTATACACACAGAGATTACACTGAAATGAGAATACATTAATAATAGTGAGAAAAAACAACCAAAGTGTCATGAAAATAGATAATGAAAGAATGTTGTTAATGCTTCAAATAAAATGACTAAAATGAAGATGTAAATTAAATTTGCATAATTTACACTTGTATTTTGTTTGATAAAACCAATATATGGTACATGCACAAAACAAAGTGTTTGGAAACAACCCATATTATAGCAAAGGAATGGCAATATGCAAAGTAGTACAACAAAAATTAGCAAGTCAGTAAGCACTATGAATGGTGTATATGCAAACAAATTATACAGGAATACATAACAATAACAAAGTAAAAGCACTTTGATTAAAGTGAGCACTTGGAAAAGCATGTTGATTGACTTTTCTTTTGATTTAGTTAGTGGTGTTGTTTATACTTTGTTCAATAATTAGTACTCATTAAGATGTATAAAGTAATGAAAAAAAAAAATTTAAAGAAGAAATTTTATGTAAAAAATGAAGTGAGCAGAGTAGAATTTTTTATGACGGGATGAAATTAAAACTATTTAGAGCATCAGACATAAAAGATAAAATAATAGTATACCTAATAATTTTTGACAAAATGTAAAAATTGTCATGATTAAAAAAAGAACGTAAAATAATTAAAAACAATCCACTAACAATAAGAATAAATACAACAAAAGGACAAAATTGCACTTGTAAACTGTAAATTACATGTGGGCCCATTGTGGGGTAAGTAATGTCACGCAATTGGTAATGCACCGAGAAACAACGTTTTGGAGATATGTAAATTATGCCTTAGTTATTTACTAGGCAGTATACTGTATGTTAATACATATGATACAGTAAATGACACTATTTACAAGCAAATGTTTCAATGATTAAGTTTATGAGACAAGTTGTCCACAAATTGAGATTTATCCATCCTTATACTAAGAAGAGGATTATTAATAGTATGTGATTTTATGGGATTAAACCACAAGACACAATGTTATTAACAATATTAGCTTTTAAAACTGAACATGATAATTATATAATCGAGCACTCTTTGGGGTTTTTCACAACTTTATATTGATGTCGATTAAAAAATAGAACTGCTGCGTCGATTTGGTATAACGTCTAAATATACTATTTTGTTCTTAAGTAAGTATTCAGCACCATGTGGGATTGTAAAAGTTACGCGAATTGTTTATTTAAACGACTTCGTTGATGAATCTCAGCGTTACCCAATGTTACAATTGTGACCGGATTGTCTAGTTTCGTTCACTTTCGTCCGTGACGGCCTCACCGATGTTACTTTCGATCACATCCTGGAGCAAATCATCGACAGAATCGCTCTCCGACGTGATCCCCTTCTCCTCAAAGTTCAGATTTGGCACAAGGATACTCAACATTCTCATTACGTTTTTTCGCAGAGTTCTCAGTTTCCAAACGTGTGAGCAATCGTGTAGGTCATTCACTCGGTTCAACACTTCATTGTTCACTTGATTCAACGAGTCATTCTTCAGATTCATCGATTCATTGTTCACGTTCATCGATTCATTCACTGATTCATCACGAGTAAGATTCAAAGATTCATCGATTGCATTTCTATCTTCCACAGCATTGATCCCGTTTGACAGGACCTCGTTTTTCGGCTCTCGAATCTCTTGAACCGTACGAGTATCCCGCATAATCTCATTCTCCATAAATCTCGTAGATTCTAGATAACCATCAGCAAGCTTCACACCTGCTTCATCCTCGCGAATGTATCGCTCTTCTCTAATCGCCGACACGTAATCTCTCGCTCGACTGTCCGATCTTTCATCATGTAAGCTATCTTCAGACAACGGTGACGGTGTTGAATCCTCAAACCGAGGTTCATCTTTGATCACCTTCTTACTCAAGTCAATCGCTTCATCGTGGAATTCCGCTTGTTTCAACGCGAGCTCCGCAGATCGTTTCTGTTCCGCCCACGCTTTCTGTTTGAGCTGATTAGCGATCAATGCCTCGACGAGATGTTGTTGTTGTCGATGTTGGGGAGGAATCGGGATTTGTCCGTTCATCAAAGCTGCTGCGATGTTCTGTTGGTGCTCCAGGGTTATCCCCGGGGAATCAAACGGGAAGGGGATCCCGTTCGGGTTACGTGGGATAAACTCCGGTGGGAAGCTCGGGAGGATTGGACTCCCGTTGTGTTTGAACGTTGCTCTATCGGTGTGGGAGACGTAGCTGAGGCTGCGTGGTGAGCGGTTACGTTTCTCCTTGATGTAATATGACATGATACCGTCGTGTTTGTTGATGATGTGACTCTTGAGACTGTGGCTTTGACTGTACTGGACACCGCAGGCTCCACAAATGTACGGTCGCTCACCTGTTGGAAGAAGGATTGTGGTTTATATACATGTGATTGGTAAAGTGAAACTTGGGGGCAGTAGCTCGTTGGTAGAGTGTTTGCCTTGAGATCTCGGAGTTCCCGGAGTGCAAGCCTGGGCCACGGCGAAATTATGTCTTGAATTTTTCCTGTGACTGTAATTCTATTGGGCAAGGAACTTATCACTGCACTGCTTGCTCTAGTTCAGTGGCTAAATTGAGCATCGGGGGACTGGGTAAAAAAAATGTGCATTTGGTATACCGCACTTTCACGTTTGTCCACGTTGCCATGGTACAGGTGTCTCAAATGCGGG
>WNLI01068882.1:0-11041 GCA_025802215.1 Wirenia argentea
GACAAATTGTGAGAGTGATGTCCCTTGTACAGAAATGTGAATACTGTTAAGGGGAGAGCAAACACTATATTTGACATGGTCTATACACAGTTGAGAGTAGTCTCCCATCCCATGTGATGGCCGCATTTATGCAGCTAGTGAAATTATATACCTTTAATAATTATACATTTAATTATGATAGTCTAGATAATGGTTATGCCTTGCCATATCCTTACATTCCCCCAATTAGTTCTTAGAAATTTTACATGAATATGAAATTAATTTTTGAGAACTAATTAATTAATAATTAATCATAATGTGACATAATAATCGGTGGGCGTTAATATTGATTGATACAATTTCATTGACGTATTTTGTCGCAGTATATGCATCCAAATATTAATTTGACATTATACTGAAACAAAATAAAGGAACAATGTCGTAGTTGTAGACTGCCTCGAGCGTAGAGGAGACATGACGTCATGCACATGGCTGTCGGGGCCACGCAGGCACTGGGGGGCCAGTGACTGAGTGATACCTTCAGTCATGTATATATTACGCAGAACATCATGTAACCAATGCAGTTCGAGCCCTTCTATCGATGACTATAACATGGTCCCCTCCCTACGGGCATCAATCCTACAGTAAATGGCAATGTAATCATTATAAAACATAATATTACGCATTACGAAATTTACAATTATAACAATTGATTGAATATAGAAGGATTACACAAAAATTACAATTTTTTTTTTTTTGTAAAGATAACTTCATAAATTGTAGGCTATAGCGATAGTTGGAAATGTCTGAGGGCGAAAATCTACCAGATAGATCATGGGTCAAAATAATGGGTTAGCTATCAACCATAAAACAAGCAATAAAACAAACATTAAATCTTCACACCAGGAGAATGCACAAACATTAAACAAAAGTGCACAAGCATCTCCAAGGTTCCATCAGGGTGATGTATGGTACATCAAAGGCCACCCCCATGCTTCAGTGCCACTGATCACAATCATTTGATGTTCTATATCTGGTAGGGTATTTTATGGCCAGTAGAATGGTGAATTGCAATGAAATGGATCTGTGACCACTGACCAGTGAAACTGTCTTCCATCCATGGGGTTTTTCCATGGTATTTTATTTGCTTGGGTACTACAAATTACAAAATGATAAGAAACATTGAAAAGCAACACATATACACAATAACACATATTATTTGCTAATTATTGCATACTCCTTTACAATAATATTGGATCAGAATAGTAGTCTTACATAAAATGATAAATTACTCAGTGGGTAGATAATAGGTATTATGTAATCTTATACAAGAACATGATTAATATAGGTGGGTATAGCCTATTTATAATTATTATCATGAATCATGATATAGAATAAACGATATTTTATGTGGGATTTTATATGCAGTGAATTTATCCCTACGATACTGGTAATTTCATTGGTAGCTTTCCATGAGAATTGTCTAAACACATCATAGCAAAAGTTGTAATTTGGGCAGAGACAGCCATGACCTCTAGGAAATTTTATAGCCAATTAGCCATGTGGCTAGAATATCCCAGGATTGGTTTGTTTATTTACAACATACATTAACAGAGAGGCAAAGTTTGGCTGGTTGATTTATGGCCCCATTGAGAATTTGCAGGTGTGCCGCGGTGCACATTGGTGAAATGGTAACACTTATCAGGGGTGTATACTGGATAACATAAAGGGGGTAGGACTGAATAATGAATTGACAATATTACTACAGTAGTACAACGGCAAAATAGTTGCAAACATTTTACACATAACAATCAATAACGAGGTTAATCAAATGTCACGATAATTGATACCATAACTATACAGTATACATATAAAATAGTACATATTTCAAAATTCAATACAAATATTGCATAAAGTATACAGTGTGATACAGATTGATTATAAGTATCAAAACATCAATATCAATTCACAGAGTCAAATTAAGGTAGGATATATACAGTAGAATATATACAGTAATATCAATAACATTTAACATAATTAACAAGACTTAGTGATTTTAACGTTCCGTTCCCCCTCTAAAAACAGTGAAAACAAATTCTGCCCCAGACTTCATTCATCGTCTCGCCCCTGTGTGGGCCATAAGTTGAGAATGGAGAGTGCAGCAACATGTTGCAATCTGAATCAATGATGGATGTTATCTCCCTCTTATCACTGACACTAACTGCTCCAGGGCCTTGGGGAGTTTTATGGTTGGCCAACTTGCTTCAAAGTTGTTGTAGAGCAATGCACAATATATCACAGGTTCAAAGAGTGTGATATCTTTCTTTGTAGAAAATTTATGTTGGTTAAACTGGACATTTTGTCTTGGAATGGGGTTGGGGTTTTGGTAATTTTCCACAAATTTGGGTAAATCAACGTGTACAACAAATTTGGCTGATTCTTCACTTGAGGTAAATTCAGATTAACAGATTTACAGATTAACAATTACTAGCAAAAGTAGCAATCATGGGTTTAAGAAAATTTGAAATATTATGATAATATAATTTACATGGATTGGTAATAGATATGGATAATGATAAATCTTTAAAATTATTATATTGATTTTTTTTTTGAAAAAAAAAACAAGTGGGTCTTTTTGGTATGCCAAAATGTCAGATGACAAAAATCTGCAATAATTTATAAAAATGGATTTTTTTTTCTTCAGTAAATATTACACAAAAATAGCCATGATAATTTTACTCTGCCTGAGATTATCCTACAGCAATAATTATCATAAACAGTTATAGCCTAGGGCTGGTCCAATGATAAACATATTGTGAATGTGTCCATTGTTTAGACATGATAGTTTTACAGTATGTGCCCTGTGGCAAAGTGTGATAACAAGATTGCTAAACAAAGACTGTACCTCCCTGCACACGATGCTAATTTAGCTTGGCAGTTTGATGGATGTACAAGGTTCAAAGGTTGATTACTCAGGGTTCAGATACAGTTCACTGGCATAATGTACATTGTACAAATACACATGGGCATTAGAGAAGTCTACACAAAGCTGGGTAGGAATTTTCCGTGGAAATTAATGGTTTCAGCTTTGGCTATACACACACAAAGTATACAGATTACAGATTGTAGGTCGAGCTCGATGGCTCACTCACATAGGAAAATTCCATTTAATTCTGTACAAAATAGACATCAGAATATCCCAAACAAAATACAGTATTGACATGGGAAATTTACACAAATTATCATTTAATACATTTACAATGTGGAATCTTTTATCGTGCCATACTGTATAACGCGTTTCCGACTTAATGTTCGATTGATCGATCAATAGTTTACCTTGTTTTGATTGATTGATTGATTGATTTATCTGACCAATTGATTGATTGATTTCTTTCTATTGATCGAACGATCGAACTAAACCAATGCACTGTGGGCCGACATGCGTATAGCGCGCACAATACATCAGTGTCTAAGTGGCATAATGTCATATAAAATGCATACCTCATACCTGCATGCGTAAAGTATGCACCTTATATTGACCCTTAGTTAATAATCGATACGTATCTATGTCATGTGACGCCGGTCATGACATCAGAATTTTAACAAACAATAATTAATAGCGTTCAAAAGTTTGTTAAGATTATAGTTTAGGTTTTTTTTTCTTCATAATTTTTCACAATAATTAGGATTTTAACAAAATTCTGCAAAACAAAAATTTCATACGCAAAGGAAATGGGACTGACTCAGACTATGGCATGAGTCATAATTTCCATTATTGATTATTGGCTATTACATAACATACAAACAATAGTAATTTATAATAGTACATAGTACAATAATACAGTTATAGTAAATACACAAATGAAATATTTCAATGGATACAATTATACAGTATTAATAAACTAATAAACCACTAATCAACCCATATTAATTAGTAGGCATATATAGTCATGTCCTACTATGATACAATATTCATTACCCAACTTCTAGAATATGTTGGTAAATGAATAGTGTTGATATAGTTATAATTTGTTTTATCTGAGATTATAATTTGAGTGTATGATTACCTAGACATGCAGTATCACTGCAGTTATCGTGCAGTCAGATCCAGCATAGGAAGGCGTAATATTTTGGTGTTAAATAAAATAATGTACTTTATAAAATAATTAAATTGCAAATTCAAGAAAATGTTTACATATAAAATAGATATTTGTTATATACAGTTAGACAAATACAGCGGCGTTAAGTCCCAAACTAACGGTCATGCGCATTGACCTTTAGGGGAAGCCAATTTTGTACAAGTATAAATAAATACATTATATATGTTCAGAACATTAAGACTTGAATAAAAACAATAATTATACAAAAAGTACTTGGCTTGACAGGCTAGTTGGGCAAAAAAATTTTGTTTCACTTTTCACGTGGCCTACCGTATACCACTTCTTACATCAGTTACATTTTGAGTAGGCCTACTCATACTCCAGATGCCCCTTACTAACTATACGCCTTTCTATACTTGATTCCAGTCATTTCATCATCTCTAGCTAATCATCACTGTATTATATAATCTCCACGAATCATCACTATAGTATTTAGAAACATTGATCTCATACTATGGTGGGATGCACAGACGTGTTACATCATCTAACTATTAATTCCTTTGATTGGGTGTATAGTGGGTTTGACTGCTCATGACACAATGTACATTATTGGATAATCATTGGAGTATTATTACTACTCAATGATTAATGGGAACATACAGACAGAAGATAAACACAAAATACATGGTTTTTATATACAACATTCATTTATTGAGATTTATTATACACAATTTTATTTACAAAACAATACAGAAATATGCGATGACATGAGTTATATGAACGGCGGTGGCTTCCTCTTGAGTTCCGCTCTCATACGTGTGTTGAAGGAGGACAGTGGTATCCAGAAGGCGCGTTGTGACGGTTCCCCCTTCACATTCACCAAATACTCCATCTTTCCATTATGGGCCAAGCGTTTGCCTATCACTCGTCTCACTTTATGATAGCCATGTCTGTCTGATCCATCTGTGCCACTGTATTCCTCAATGGGGTCGGCATGGTCAGAATCTCGGTAACGTAACGGTCGTCTACGCGTCCGCTGGGGTCGGCCACCTGTCGCGATAACTTCATTCGCGTCATTTTGATGAACGACTTGCTTCTCGTCATTATTGGAGGTGTGATTACTCAGTGGGAGCTCATTAAAGGCGTGCGCGTTGGCGTTATCATCTGATAATCTGTCATGGTTAGCACCCTCTTGTGATGATTCCCCCTCGTTATCATCCTCTTGTGGTAATTCCTCGGGATTAGCGTCCTCGTTGGGTTTGGATTCAGGCACATCTTTTATGACCTCTTCTCTGTTTTCCTCGCGTTGTTGCATAGGTTCGCGTCTGGTTTGTTTTATGGCCTCGGTTTTGAAGTATGGAGATGGGTCAGGTTTTCGTACATGAGCTGACTTCAGTCTGTTGAAATGTACTGGGTTACGTAAACATCTCCTCGACTCGTCATTCCTGAGTTTGGCTAAGTGAGTGCTGGGAATCTCTTCAATTATGTAGGGTCCCGAGTATCGATTCTGCAGTTTACTCCCTTTACCCGTAGGCTCGTCCAGTAGGTATACATAATCACCGACTTGGGCATTGAGTGGTTTGCTGTCACGGTTGGCTTGATTCATGATATTCGCTCGGTTATGGGTCGCATTCTCTCGCACCTCTTCTTGAATTTCTTTCAATCTTTTCACCTTATTCTTGAGATAGCTGGTGATTTCTGGAGGGCAAGAATTATTTATGTCCTTTGTGATTGCTGATAGCGGGAATCTCACCTTTTGAGCGTAGAGAATCTCGAATGGCGAATAGCCTAGACTGGAGTTTACTGACGTATTCATGGCAAACACAGCAGTGTGCAGGAATTCGTCCCAATTCGTGCGTTGTTTGTTCATGTACGGTGTGAGTTTGTGAGCGAGCGTCTTATGTGTACGTTCACAGGCTCCTAGACAGTGGTGTACAAATGCGGGGGTAAATTGTTGTGGCACAGACATTAGTTCACATAGTCGTTTAGTGACGTCAGCGATAAATTCCGAACCGTGGTCACTTATCAGAGTTTTACATGTCCCAAAGGTGGTGAACAGTGTAAATAGAGCGTGACTGACGGAAATTGCGTCATTGGTTGGTATGGGTATGGCATAGAGGTATTTCGAGAACATGTCAACAGCGGAGAATACATATCTGTGTGATTTCGGTGTACAGGGTAGTGGACCATATATGTCGATTGTCCAAACTTGAAACGGTTCATCTGGGATGGGTAGGGTTACGACATTCATCTTGGTATGGAAACGTGAAACTTTCCTACTCTGGCAGGCGTGACAGGACCGCACATAATCACCAACTATGATACTCAATCGGTCGAAGTAGTAATGCTGTTTAATCTTTTCGATTGTATCTCGTATTCCGCCATGGCTTGACATCGGGGAGTCATGATAGAGCTCTAGTATAGTCTTGACAAGGATACGTGGTAGAGCGAGACGATACGATGGCTGTTCAGTTGGCGGCGTCTTTTGGCTTTTCTTTGATGTTTTATGGCAGTAGAACAAAACACCCTGTACAATAACATAATCAGCTGCTTTGAGAATGAGGTCACGACCTAGTTTCTGAGATTCGGGAAGTTTATTTTCCTCAATGTATTCGATCAATGGTCGTAGGTTCGAGTCGTCTAACTGTAATTTACGCAAACTCTCCATACTGTAGTCTGTATGATTCAACAGATCAATCGATATTTCATCAGTCGTTTTATTGTCATCTGATTTATGGCTTGATACATCAACCGTATTATCATCGGGTATGTGGTCATTGGCATCATAAAAATGCTGGTCATCATCATTAACATCTTCATCGCCTGGGTCTTCATCTTGTTCGCTGTCTGCGTCATAATCTTTGTTGTCGGCTAATTGATCTTTGTTCGAGATCAGGTTACAAGCGTTGATTTCATTGTTGCCTATCAATTCGTGTAACTGTACCCCTCCAGGTAGCTTGATATCTCCGACTTTCTCAGTGACGTACGGGAAGTAGGGATCTTCCTCAGCAGGACTTTGGAATCCATCGGTTTTCATAGGTGCTCGTGAGAGTGCGTCTGGTACGATCATCTGGCTGGCTGGTTTATAACGTATTTCGAAGTTGAATTGCTGCAGTATTGCTAGCCATCTTTCGTAGATTGCGCCCGTGAATTGTTTTTGAAATATCGGTTTCAGCGCCTGGTGGTCACACTCTACAATAAACATGTGTCCCCGTAGATAAGTTGCACAGTCGAGTACACTTGTTACAACTCCTAGTAGTTCCAGCTTCGTCGGTCCGTACGATTTCTGTTGGTCATTTAGCGATTTAGATCCGAAGCGGATTATCTTCTTGTTTGATTTGGTGTCTGATTTTGTCTGATCACTTTCATCTTCCATCTGATAGAGCATATATCCAATCCCTTTAGAGCAGCTATCGACGCTCAGATAAAAGGTCTTCTCGAAACACGGAAATGACAATTGTGGTGATTGCGCTAGCGCGTTTTTGAGGTCATCAAAAGCAAACTGACATTCGGCGGACCATATAAATGGCACATTTTGTTTTAGCAGTCTAGTTAGCGGGTATACTCTAGCACTGAAATTTGCGATATATTTACGAAACCAGCTGAACATGCCAACTACGCGTTTTACTTCGCGAACATCTTTAGGCCTAGCGAATTCGCCTATAGCTTTAACGCGATCGGCTGGAGGATTTATGCCATTAGCTGATATGTCGTGGCCTAAGAATATACAGCTACTCTGTGCAAACTGACATTTCTGTGGGCCTAATTTTAGACCAGCACGTCTAAGACGAGCGAACACTTCATTAATGTGGGCAATGTGTTCCTCAAAGGTGGATGAGAATATAATGACATCATCAAGGTAGCATAGCGTGTTTTTGAAGGTCAGGCCTTGCAAAACTTTATCCATGAGTAACTGGAAGGAATTTGGACTTGTTTTTAGGCCCATAGGCATTTTTAGGAACTTGTAGGTCCCATAACAGGTATTGAACGCTGTAAGGTGAGACGATTCGGGACTGATTGGACATTGGAAAAATCCACTATGCAAGTCAATTGCTGTGATGAAATTGGGGGTATTTTGGTTAAAAGCCTCTGTCAAATCCTGGAGATCGGGGATATTATAGTTGAAGTCTTTAGTCTGTGAATTTAAGTGTCTAAAATCGACACAGAACCTGTACTGTGCAAGGCTTGCCTCGCGTGAACCCTCAGTATATCGATCTGGGTCACTACACTTTTTAGATACCAAAACAATTGGACTGGTAATAGGTAGGTCATTATTGCAGTCAACCCGAACTATCACACCCTGCTCTATGAGCTCATCTAATTGGTGTCGTAACACCTCTTTCTTTTCATTTGGTAGGCGGTATGGCCTTTGGTACTTTGGAACAAAATTTTCCTTCATATGTATCTTGTGTTGGATGAAATCTGTGCATCCTAGACCAGGGTTTGCAGGCGTAACAAAAACATCTTGATTCTCGTACAAAGTTGACAACATTTCAGATTTTTGCTCAGAATTTAAATGCGAAAATTTGGACTCGTCAAAACATTTCACAAAATTGTTGTAATCACTTTGATCAAAGACGTCATCTCGTACATTTATGTTATTAATGAGATTTTCCTCATTTTCACTTTTCTGATCTAAGTTCAAGGGTTTCAGGTTTGTATTGTGGTCGAATTTGTCAAATTTTGCTATCGCAAAACCCCTACATACTAGAATGGGTTGGTCAGTGGGGTTACATAATTGTACTGGTATTCTATGGTTACTGGGTACAGATGAAACAGATCTAGCTACAATAATATTCAAATTATTAGCATGCATAGTTCCAGTAATCACACCTTGCAGACCTATCGGTTGGTTTTTGGAAATTTTACACTGAACTAACATTTCAGAATTTGGGTTAATTACAAATGTTTCGGTGGCTTTGATTTTGTTACTCAACTGGCTCTCGTGGCTAAAATCAATGATGAATTTGTTTTGACTGAGATATGGGGTGCCAAGAATTAATGGATGTGAAGTTTCCTGAATTACATACACTTCAATAAATTGACGTTTTTGTTCAAATTTAGTAAAGCCACAAATTTCCGCAACTCCCAAAATTTTTACATTTTGTTGATTCGCTAAGGTGATGGATGAGTTAATTGGACACAAATTACTTCTGTTTTCACGAGGTATCGAATGGAATAGACTGGCAGATATTACATTCAAAGCTGCACCGGTATCTAATAAGGCGGCAACTTGAGTTTCATTTCCAAATTGGATAATTTTGTACAAAAAGTTGGATTTACTGTTACTATCGCTATAACTATAATCGGGTGTGTTATTGAAACGTTCAGGATCAGAATTTTCAGACAGTTCATAATTATTTGAATCATCAGAAGAAATGTAACTTACATCTGTTTGGGGTAGATCCTTTACCAGCGTCGTACAGCACCCCTCGTGTAAGACCGGCTCCCGTTTCCCTGGTTCGGTCGTCGTGGACAGCGCGACTGGACATGGCCTTTAACGCCGCAGTTGTAACATACGGGTCCATATTGTTCATGATTATTGCGTCGTGGTTCGTCTGGCCCCTGGTACTGTTCTGTAGGACGGTGTGTGGCCCCGTGTGTCCCCCTATAGTCTCTTCCCGGTTGGGAATGTTGTCTGGTCTCATGGTCGTCATAATATCCTGGTTGGGGTCGTGGTTTAGTCCCCTGGTCGTCGTATCTCTGTTGGGATCGTGGTCTGGACCCCTGATCATCACCATAATATCCTGGTCGGAACCGTGGTCCCTGGTAATGTTCTGCGGAACGGTATGTCCCTCTGTAGTTTCTTGAGTCCCCCTGATCGTCATAATATCCCTGTTGGGAACGGCCTTTCAGGTTTGCGTTTCCCATCATCTCAGTCAGGTGGTCTACCGCATTGGTCAGATTTCGCATGCCACCTCTCGGTTGGTCATCCCGTTCATCATAATGACCGCTTGCTACAGTTTCTTCGGCAATTTTAGTGGTTGTACGAAGCATATTATAGTTTATCGGTTGTTGTGGCTGCACGATTTGCCGTATTGGTGTTTTTAAACCTTTAACTATAATGGATATCTGCATCTGTTCGGGAACGTTTACGTACCGGAATTCACGTTCACATCGCTCTGTGTAATCGGCCACAGATTCGTCGGCACGCTGATCACATATGGGGATGGTTGTTACGTCTTTGTGGAATCTCGCTAAAAATTCGGTTTTTAGCCTTTCTTTGTCGGTCTTAATACTGTCTTCGAGTTTGGAATGCCAAATTTGGCCGATGTCGTCTAGGTAGAAAACGAATGTTTGCAGGTTTATGTTATCGTCGTCGGTGCTCGGAGTCGTAGCGGTTTTACCAAGTTGTGAAAAACTGGTAAACAAGTTCCACCAAAGAAGCGCATCGTCAGTTTTAGAGTTAAACGGTTTTAGATGTGGTGTATTATGGTGGTTTGATGTCGCCATGATGGGTGCTTCGATAAATTTTGGTTGATTTGGTTCAGTTACTTTAGACTCGGGTTTCTCGGGCGATACTTGTTTAGCATGATCGTCGTCAGCAGGTGAATTAATTTTGTCGTGTATATCTGTCTCAGGAAAGCTCTGCAGGTCTATATCAAAAGTTGTATCTTCGTCATTTATCAACGAATGGCTTCGTAGGTTGTACGACATAAATGACGCTATCCGGTTACTCTCGGTCATACAGGTCCAATTATATTATCACGTTTTGTCTATTGTTTTCGATTCTAACAAAGCTAGATCAGGCCTACTTAGCACATAATTCTATCACGCTACAAGTTTATATTTTCACAGTTCTTTAATTATCAGTAGCACATATAGGCCTATCACTCTATTGTTCGACAGTGCCCCGTCATTCTCCACCATGTAAGGGGAGGGGGTTAATAATCTTAGAACTCCCTAATAAATCTTTACGAGAGGTAGGGGATAACTTAGTCTAGTAATATCTAAACTGATAT
>WNLI01068993.1:0-11039 GCA_025802215.1 Wirenia argentea
ATGAAATCAGGGGTGATGTACTAATTGGGAAAGGGTGTTGTTAAGCTATAAAAACAAACTTTCAAGGAAAATCGGGCGGGAAAGTAGAGAATCCACCTTTAAGTATTTATAATAGGTTGTCATTACAATTTAGCCTATGCACACGGGAAAATCAATTTGATTGCAGACACCAGTCCTGCAACGTCCCTGTCACACTACCTTATTGCATTTGAGTATTTGCATGTTCGGGGTCTACGTATAAGTCAACGGGATTTTCCTTTAACAGTAAGCTATAAGCTATCGCATACACAAATCAAAAATGTTTTTTTTTTTGTGGATTTTGTTTACATGAACATGACATCAAAATCATTTTAAATTTTAAGTATATCACATTAGGCGTAGCCTAATAACTGTTGGTCTAAATTGTATTTACTATTAATTTTACACTGCGTGGTCACAATGACCTTATAACCGTAACGGTTGGCATCCTGGCCGCATCCACACGCTAGTTATTAGTTGTAGACTATTTTGACCAATAGGGTATGATTTTATAATGCAACCATGCTGATATATTATTGTATGTGACCTGTAGATTATAAATAACGCAGTCAAAGTGTAATGTCATGACCCCAAACATTGGATATTGATCGACTCTGGAGGTAATAAAATCGCCTTACAAACTTTGTTAATCACCTTATAACCTCGTTGTAAAAGGATCCAGACGTACGTTCAATTTGGCGCCTAACCAGGCGAGTGTAAACACTATTATAGAGATTATTGTGGACATTGTAGTCCGGTATTTGGGTTGTGCGCAGAAGTATATTGCGTTATGAGTGTAAATAATGGATTAAATCGCTCCGTGTATTATAGTACGACGAATATTCGGCAGACGTAAATTATAACCTATTTTACCTCTGTTGTGCATCGTATCTAAATAATGTGTTAAATCGGCATGTGTATTATAGTACGTACGACGAATATTGAGTAGCCTACTATTACGTAAATTATAATGTAACTTCTTTCACATGGATTGTGCATCGCACCGTATGCGATATAATTGGTAGTGTCGACATAGTAGTAGTATAGTAGGCTAGTATAGTAAACGCAATCGTATCTTGTAAAGTACATACGGTAGAATCTACGATAGACTGTACAAATGGGTGCAATGTGTTTTATAAAAGATATCGCGATAAACAGATTAGTGTCATATCTATGTAGGATATATACCACATCATTTATGAGTAAAGATAAAACGACGTAAACAGAAACGAAGACACGAGCGACGTAAGTTTGCTGATACCATTTTTCTGAAGTGCTATATTATGAATTTTGCATTATTGTAATCACTATGCTAATATACGGATGTTTTATTATGTGATTTTGTCAACAGTTAACATTTAACATTCACAATGTACAGGGTAATAGGATATCAGAGAGTGAGCAAATTGCTATGTTTACGTTAGGCGATAACGTTTAGTGAAGTGCGATGAAGTTTGCATTATTATAATCACTAGCCTCAGCTGTGTTATTTGTCTGATTTTCTCAACGTAACACATTCACAATATATAGGATAGGATATCATAGAATGAGCAAATGCGTTATTGACATTGCTATGTTTATTATCGAATATTTAAACAACCGAGGACACCAATCCCTGCGGAACACCGTGACCTGATTCTGTGCCAATTTGTTATTTAATGTCCCCATTATATCGTTAAACCTGTAATTTGAAGTGGAAATGTAATGGCCAATGAGTTTCACGAGGATATGCGTAATATGCTTTAGTCAACAGTAAAATATAACGTGTATTGTACAATGTTGAATGAGGAATGGATTTACAACAGACAGTTTGACTTGTGAGATTGACAACCACGAAGCAGGTATGTGTGTAACTGTACGAGTATGTCTACTGTGTGAATTTTATCTGGTTTGTGACACGTAGGTCGTAAATAAGTATGATCGTATTATAATATTACGATACATACGTACGTTATACGTAAACAGTTACTTTTCTTTACATTATAATATGAACTAGGCTAGTACCAAGGATTTTAACAAGGCATGGTATTCACGTTAGCCTATTTGTAAAAAAAACGTTATCACTGTTTGTACTATATTGCTACTAAAATCATTAAAGAGTAGGCCTAGAGGCCCTAGGAGTTGTTAAACCGTGTTGGTAAAAACACTTTTCACACTGTTTGTACTAAAATAGTAAAATAGCTGCACAAATAATAGTGTAAATTCATTTTTGTATTGTCAATGTATTTATAAATCAGGTAGGTGTTGAAAAAGTGGTAACATTATACAGCCGTGGGCTAGATATGACTTCATTTGTAATGTATAGTATCATTATAAGCTTCAATAAAGGCCGACTTTGTGAGAATTGAGGCCGTTTACTCAGGATTATAGCCCCACTGTCATAGTATACAATCTGTCATCCATCATATATGTGTAGGAATACCGTTACATGGGTATGCTAATGCTATGCTAATATATGCTAATGAGATGACACCCCCGTCACCACACATTTAAAGTCTCAGTATGTAAATTGATAGGCAATATCTATACAGTCTGATACCGGTATTTTAGCATTATTTGCGTACGATCAATCATTATTTAAATAACAAGATATACCCGCTATGACCAAAAACTTTTTATAAGTACTAATTTTAATTTAATAAATAAATTATACAATTAAATTGTCGTTTCCCCCCGATTTTCGCTATCTTTTTTCGATATCACGTGACGCGCATATGTCACTGTGGAAACAAGCAGCGTGCAGTAACGGCATATTATAAAATTAAGCTCTGAATCGATCTACTCCAGTATGCAAGCGTATTGAACTAGACAAAACCATAGGGTGTATTTTGGCGTGGTGTTAGTTGTATTAATTGACTTCGCCTTCATGGTGGCAACTGGCAATGATATATTTGTGATATGCCCCTTTAAATTACTGTACCCTATATTAGATGGTTACGCCGGATGCTACAAAATTACATTAGAGATAAGATAATATTATGCGTAGCAAAAAGCTTGCACACAGTTCAGCTAATGTATGAATGATAGGCTACTCCATGACATTGTCATACTTACAGTATAATGTATGCTATCATAATTCATATCAACGACAAAAAATATATATGATAACGGTTTTTAGTCAAATTTTAGTAATTCTGTGCAGATTTATAGATTTTGAGATAACTATTATACGTTGTGAACTTTGGACTGAAGTGAGTAGGCTATACATACTAATACGTGTTGTGTAGCATACATGTAATGTAATGTAATGTAATGCAATGCAATACAGATACAGTATTTATTTTTGTCATCTTGTATTAATTGTTTATATTATATAATTGGACTGTACAGTGTACATTAGACCTTGTACTGTTGTATAAATAGTTTTCGCACTAACGGTATACTGTAGTAATACTTACTTATTACTTACTATAATTTATGGCCACCCTACACGCATGTTTCGTGAGCTTTATACAATACCGATTACATTATCTATTCATCAAGATGAAATATCTCCGTATTTTATAATGGATAGTCATTGTTACAAAAGTTAATTAAGGTTTTTGCGTGGCAATATTAGTTTTTAATCGGATCTCTATAATACGACATGACACTGGATACAGTCATATACTTAAGGCTAGTTCCAATTAATTTTAATATGTAGCCATATTGAGAAGGAAAACTCGTTAAAATCCGAGGTGATATACCTCGTTATTGGGTAGCAAGTGTACAAATCCAACGCTGACCACCCCATCAATGGCCGCTAAAGATCTGTTATGAGTCCCTCGGTGCTTTCAGTTTCAGGTCATGGCATTATGCTGCGTGTACACTGTACACTGCGGTGCTCCTTCCAGAGCGTTATTTTTATCCATTAGCTTCCCATACCTACTTTTAGCAATGTGTCCATTTTATAATATTCATTGTAATTCGCCTAACAGGTAGATCATTTTAATCGTTATTTTTAACCACTGTGTTTTTACTTTTAAATGATGATTGTAAAGAAATGGGGGTACACCTATGAGTGTATGATGGCTTAGCTATACAGCCTTCTCCATTTCTAATCTGATAAAAAAAATATAGTATAGTTGTTAGTCGTTACCATGCACGTTTTGAATCACACTGTATACTTTAGACAACAATAGTCTATATTCTGCTAGAAGTAGAACATTTATACAATCCTCGTTCTTAGCAAGCAACAATCATTTTAGCTATATTATACTCAAATTACGTGAGAAAAGTAACTGTTACCCAATATGACTCTTGAGTAATATCTCCCGTGTACACCCCTAACGTGCACATCCTTCCCGGTATGTATACCTTCCGCGTGTATGCATTCCGTAGGTATCGCTACCGTATGTATCCCTCCTGTGTACATCCCTCCCGTGTACATCCATGTCGTGTGCAATGCCTTCTGTATATACCTTCTCTCTGTTCCTACTGTATATCCCTCCCGTGTGTAGTCTATATATTACGTGTGTATACCTCCCGTGTGTGCGAATTTTAAAAGTGTATTTGGTGGCAATTTTTATTTTTATGTATGTACGTTTTTATCCACTTCATTATATAGCTTGATCAGCAGTCTGCTGCTTATTGTGAATTGTACAGTATGTCAATAGATTAGCATAAATGTGAATGTATATGTTTTATCCAATGTTATATAAATGTATCTGACAGGTTTTTAATTATGAGTATACGTTTTACCGTGTAATGTTTTAACAATCAATGCGAGATTTTTAATTTAACAGTTTCAGCAATGTACAGTATGAATTATTTATTATATCTGTGTGGGTGTGAAAGAAGACATTGTATATATTTGTACAGTTATGTTACTTAGACCTATTGTTTTATTTTATGTACATAATGTTCTCTAAATGTGTTTTTTACAATACATATGAGATAATAAAATTAAATTAAAATTAAAATTAAACTATTAGTAAAGAGTTATGACAATCACACAATACCGGTAGGTACTAATCGTTCCCTTGACAATGGCACATACGAGTATATATACAGGGTGATTCAATAAAAAGTATACCGGAAAGACAGAGCCATATCTCCTTAATT
Organism: Wirenia argentea; assembly: GCA_025802215.1. Classification (NCBI taxonomy): domain Eukaryota; kingdom Metazoa; phylum Mollusca; class Solenogastres; order Pholidoskepia; family Gymnomeniidae; genus Wirenia; species Wirenia argentea. The sequence continues at coordinate 5,062 of WNLI01068993.1, forward strand.
GTATAGGGCATCATAAAGTGTTATATATCACCGGAAAGATCGATCATTTTCTTTCCAAAACTATAAGAAATGCTAAAATCCTCCAAAAACTGACGACGTTATAACCAAATTGCCGAAGAATCTGAAATAGCTCGTCACAAGTGCACGTAATAATACTGTGTTGCCCCATTCAGACTCTGTGATCAACTAATATTGTCACTACAGCTTTCGTGGGTGATATTGGTTGATTACTGTATTTCTTATTGAAAAAATATGCATCATAGTCATTTATACACATTTTACATTGTACATATTTTTCTTTGCGTAATATTACATATTATTCTGCATGTACCTGGCTACCACACCATGTAGCTACGAACAGATCAGAGTATTTGGATTATTTTCTATGTGAGAAAACACACAATCTCCAGAGACACTTTCAGATTTGTTTTCTAGTAATTCCCAACTCATCCATTAGTAAGGAAATATGATTACTAGGCGTAGTTAGGTAGAGCCTATGTAAGCTGAACTGGCTACGTGATGTGTTTATAGTGTCTGAATGTGGCATTCCTGATATACTTGACCTTGTGACGGGCAATTATGGAGGCTTCCGTAAATGGGCTGTAACTTTGTCATTTTTTGAGTCACATCAACGTTTTTCATATTTTTGGAAGCAGAATTGATTACTCTTTCCAGGGGTCTATACTACATCTACTCGATATGGTGATATGACATCGTCTTTCCGGTATACTTTTTATTGAATCACCCTGTATATATATAAAACCACATCATGTGAAACATTTCAGTGGGGTGGGTGGAACCACAGATTTTGACTTGGTCCGATGTGGTTCACCTATACCTTGGAGCCTCTGGCGTCAATGATAAACTGAGGCGCGGAGGATCAGTGGAAGCGCGCGTTGTCGGTGATTTTTATAATCCTTCGAGTCCTCGACTTTAATGGTCGAGTCATTTGAGGCATGGTGATTCGCACACCTTGACCACTTGTTTGGTCCGACGCGACTCACCCGGTGCGCGCGTAAATTAGCTAAGCTAGATACACGCATCGAGAATAAATTCATAAAAAAGATATCGACTAGACCTATCGATAGTATTATTTGAAGTGTGTGATATATATGCATTCTGAAGTGTGATTTATTATGCGTTCACGTTATCACATTCGTACTTTGATGTGTGTGGTTTTATGCGCTCTCAATATACGACAGTAGGCCTATTATTTGAAGTGTGTGATTCATATGTGTTCGGGAGAGTGTGATTTATTATGCGTTAACGCGTTCTTAATACGATACTTTTACATGCGTTTTTATAGCGTTATTTGAAGTGTTTGATTTATTATGCGGTAACGCGTTCTCAATATATACGACACTTTGTATAGTGTGGTTTTACATTCGTTCTCAATATACGATAGATTCTTATTACGCGTTATCGCCTTCTCGATATTATACGTCGAAGTGTGTGGTTTTACATAGTACGTTCTCAATATACGAGAGTGTGATTTATATGCGTTCTAAAATCTGATATGGTTTAACGCGTGTGATTTTACATGCGTTCTAAATATACGATAGTTTATTTGAAGTGTGTGATTTATTATGCGTTAACCCGTTCTCAATATACATCAAAATGTGTAATTTGACATGCGTTCATAATCAACTTAATTACAATATTAATTTAGCTGAACAGTTTCATCGGGTATAGGCAATGTACGTTGCACTATCAATTATTTTATAATCACCTTGACTTTTTAATTCGACATTATAAATTTACCAAAAGTCGAATTGCATTGTGCAGCGTAATGTTCTTCCCATCGCGTCGTTCAGTGTTTTTGCGACAATTGCGTTGTGCCACACTGGGGACTATACATAAATTTACAAATCGTGTGACCAATTGCCTGAACTTTCCCTGTAAGATACAGTAGTGTATCAGAATACAGTTTCACGTTGTTGATGTTAGGACCTTGCTGCATCTGAGTTAAATCCTCGCTGCGCATGCCCGTATTTTGTAGGCAAAATTATCAATGATGAGGACCGCTGAAATCTTGTCCCGTAATTAACTATATGACACAATGTAGTAAGTGATTGCAGTATAACATTCCCAGGGGTGACAGTTGGTCAATTCATTAGCTCTAACCACATAGGCTACACACATACTTGTATTCAGTATATACAGTGGTCAGTAGATATGACTTTATTAATTTTGTAACGCAATCTCGCATAATTATAAGTTTGTGTGTGTGTGTTGATATTATGTTCATAATTTTAGTTCTGACAAACCGTCGATAACAACATGTAAACGGCCAAACGGGTTGTATATAATATTATAATTACTAGTCTGAAAAGTTCATAGGCTCATCATGAAACCATGTTGCTATAGAAGAATGAAACTCTGTGCATATTTCAACCCCGCCAATGAATACAGTATATATATGTATGGTTTTTGTATGCACACAGGTGCCATAAAAACGCAACATATAGGTTATTAATGTGTGTTATTCGGGAAGATATTAGGTATGCATTTTCATGATACTTCATATTATGTTGTATATACAGAGAGTTGAATATTATGACACCAAATGTGTGCATAAAAGGTCAAAGGTCAAGGTCATTTGTGATTATTTCACGCAAACCAAAAAGTTGCGTAGTTTGACAATGGTAAAAACTAGAAAATCATACAAAGTATGATAAATCGCCCCAATGAGAATTTCAATAATATTTATTGTCAATCAGTAAAATACATTAATTCATAATCAACCCAGAAAATATAACTAAGTATTGTACAATCGGTTCATAAATGGCGGAGAAAAGCTCGTAAAACTGTTTGATGACCTACATTTTGCCTACCCATGACCTATATATTTGACATAGAAAAATTCTTAAGCGATATGCGCTGTAGAGTAGACCCATGGCCTATGTCACCTGTATCAATATTGTTGAAATCGGTTCATAAATGGCTGAGAAAAGCTATGAAAACTGCTCAATGACCTACATTTTGCCTACCCCTGACCTACATGACCTAGAAAAATTATGAAGCGAAGTGTTTTGTAGGTTCACCGTTTTGTAGACCCATGGCTATCACATGTATCAATATTGTTGAAATCGGTTCATAAATGGTTGAGAAAAGCCACAGAAACTATTCAATGACCTACATTTTGCCTATGTCTGACCTACTGTAACATATCTGACCTATAAAAATTCTGAAGCGGTGTGTTTTGTAGACTCATGATCTCTATCTCTTGTATCAATTTTGTTGAAATCGGTCATAAGAAAAGCTACGAAAACTGTTCCATGACCTACATTTTGCCTACCCCTGACCTACCTTGATTGATTGATTGTTTGATTGATTGCTTGATTGGTGTAGGTTGGTCAGCTGGTTCGTTGGTTGATTGATTAATTGATTCATTGAAGGATTGACATTTTTCTTTTTATTGATTAACTCATTCATGTGTTAGACGCCACAAATAGAACACGAGAACGGCGGGACCTAATCATAGATTTCTGTGTGAGGATTCATAAATTCAAACTTTTCTTAATCGATTGATTAATTGATTGATTGATTGACTGAACTACTCATTTACTGATTGATTTCAGAAATCAACTGGTGTGATGACCTCTCTAACTGGTTGATGGTCTAAATACATACACATACAGTATATGGTTATAAAATGGAATTTAGAGTTAGACAGTATAACCATTTATATACAAAAATATCATTTTCAGGTTTTAGATGCCACAAACACAACACGCGAAAGGCGGGACCTCATCGTCGATTTCTGCGTGAGGAAGCATCAATTTAAACTTTTCTTCGTCGAATCACTTTGCGACGATCTGCAGATCATTGAAGCTAACATCCTAGTAAGTTTGTCAGTTTCATATTTACAATAATTTCTCAGATATTTCATCGGGTCTAAATTCTCAAAATTGTCAGGGCATTGAATTATCTGAAATTAGTCAAATTACCACTCTTTGGAAAATAAAATTATGAATTTAGTTTTCATCATAAATGGCATAATTGATCAATAAGATTATATTGTAGGCCTATTGATTACCTATTGCAGGTATTATGTCAATTATTAGTACAATCTCTGTACTTTTTCACAATTTTCTGTAAAATATTTTCGAACTGATGTTGAAAACCATATAGAGTGTTGAAATAAGTGAAATTCACTTGGCTGAAAATGGTGCACAGTTGAATTAAGTGGGTAATGAAATAACTGAGAAATTACAGTATCGTAGGCTATAATTTCTTACTTAAAAGTAAACTTTATTAGTTTGCTTCCTTTTGATGGGAAAGTTCCTGTTAAAGCTATCGTTGCACTCTGCGATGATCTTCAGATCATTGAAGCTATCATCCTTGTAAGTTTTAAGTTTCATTTTTAGGCTATGGATATTAATGTGGTGGTTTACACAACCTTCTATGTATAAACCATCAGTGTTATAGGATATCATCAGATCGTATGTGTAAACTCTGTAGGATGGTAGGAGAGGAAGGTAAGCGACATCTTGAAGATTGTGTGTGGACAGAGGGTCTATGGTGCAACATCTCATTGAGCAATATCAACAAAGTTGTTGTTATATTACAGTGTTTATTGTAAAATTGTGTAACTTCATGACATAGTAGTGTATGTATGCATATGAATAAAACAAATTATAAATATAAGTAAATATGTAGGCTAAATGTAAAAAAAAGAGTTAAGTAATGTCAAAAAATGTCGAAAAAATGTTTTTAAAAAAGTCAACGAAATATCAACAAAATATCAACAAAATGTCAACAAAAATATCAAAAACATATCAAAAAGTATCCAAAATTGTCACAAGAATGTATTATTTGTATTTTTTGCCATGATTTTGTTCCCCAGGAAGTAAAGGTTTGCAGTCCAGACTACACAGAAATGGACACGTCCCAAGCCTTCAATGATTTCCTTCAGAGGATAGAACATTACCGGGCGAGTTACGAACCGTTGGATTATAAACACGACCGCGATATATCATTCATCCAAGTGTTCAACCAAGGCGAGCGGTTCCTTGTTAACAAACTAGCTGGTGAGTTTGTAACCAATAGTCAATAACCATGCATCTATACAAGGACTGAAAAATTAGCATAAATAGTATGTACTGTAATTATGACAGATATCGTAAATACCTATCTAAGTCGCCAGTAATAGCAAATCTCTGCATGGATGTAAATTTGTAATACTAAAATTAATTACGTATGTTTGGATATAAGAGACCAGATTCGGTACACTGATGTACAGCGGTCAGCGGTACACTGATGTATTGTAGTCTCTTATATATCTACACCCCACTACAGGACAATGTAGTAGTGACTGTGTCTTTTACTGCAATTCCGTTGAACCATACCTCTGCTAGCCTTCACTAGAGTAAACTATATATGATATCATATATAGTTCACTCTAGCCTTCACTAGCTCAGTGGCTACTTTGAACATGTGGGTATTGTGTCGCTTTAGTTTCTGAATTCTCGTTGTCTTACTCAGGGAAAACGGGAGGAATCTGTTATGTACAAGCTATACATAGACAGCGGATCCGTGTACAGTTCTGATATAACTGAATCTACGTTAGCATGTCTGTACAGTATATGAACTCATCATTGAACTCATTATTGAAAATCCACCCATCTGATGAATACATGAGTAGTGAGTACATGAATATATACTCATGGAATTTAAAACTGACCCCCTAATATAATATTATAGTAAAATGTATTAGACATCATATCAGTTATGTTATACGTTAGTTTTACATTTCCCATCCACACATCCACAGATTACACAGTCTTTTAACCCCTCCCACCCATACAACCACACTCTGCCCCACATACCTACGCCACCCACCAACACTACCCCCACACTCTACTCCACCCACCCACACTGTGGGTAGATTGGCGGTAGCGTAGACTGTAGTGTTGATTGGGAGGGTGTGGGGTGTGTGGGTGGGGGGAGGGAGTAGTGCTTTGGGGGTTGTGTGA
>WNLI01069103.1:0-11039 GCA_025802215.1 Wirenia argentea
GTCAAACTGACAAACAGTTTTTGAGAAGAAGATTTTTTAAGCAAATGTTCACGCGGACGGGGACGCGGACGCGGACGCACGCCGGACGGCTGCAGATGACAAAAGCTCAGCAGGTGAGCTAATAAAATGCAGGCTCCCGGTTGGTCAATCGCCGTTCAATAAGTTTCCGTATTGACATTATCCGTTCCATAAATAATCTGACCGTACCATAAATCTTTTATGGAACGTCTGAAGTAATTTCAAGTATGAGATAAATTCCTTATTACGCCTCGTGCAATACAGTAACCCGAGGAATAACTAATATTACAAACTGATCATCTCTCAATACAGACGTGATTCTTTCCTTAAGGGGTAAGTACCAATATATGCAAAACTGGAAAGGTTTTCCTTGACTGGGATGCTTCATAAATATATTATGAAAAGGATTGACCAACCTAGATAAAAAAGATTGCGTGTAGCGATAATGAATGAATAAATAATACAAATGCACCTATGATGTATACATTCAGTCGAAACTCTATCCTTCGAGACAAATGTAGTAATATTGGCCAAAACTCTATCCATCGAGACAAATGTAGTGATATTCACTAACTCTGAAGGGATCTGTTAGTTTGTAACCCCACATGGCCCATGACATTCACACAAGTTGTGTTTATATGTATTCTTATTCATCTACAATCTCCCAGCGGGTCTTGTTAAGACGCCGACATATCGGTGGACAAATGTGTCGTGAATTTAAGAGATATACAGGGATGTGTCATAAAAGTCAATGAGACTGGCACGCACCATGAATAAAACATATAATTTACAGAGAAGGTAAATTAGGCGTATACTGCACGACTAGCACAAACTAGCACAATATGAATGGAAAAAAATCTGTACTTTAATTAAGGATAGTTAGCAATGAGCAACATTTGTAATCAGAAGGTCATAGGTTCAGGATGAGGTTGCACCAATCTGATAAGTCGCAGGGTACGTGCGTCTTTAGGAGAGTAGCTCAGATGGAACAATATTGATCTGGGTACTGATGGAAACACAACTTCCCTCACACATTCTTCAATCTTCTTGTAAAATGTTGTCAAATCAGGAGAAATGAGGTCATAGTAATTTGAACATAATATACGTTTACGTCTATATGACTATAATGCCATGTGCCAGTTAAGAATGAGTATAGGCCCCAGCAAGCATACATGTAGTAACGCATGTTGAGGTTAATGAGGTATCATGGCACTACAGTTAATGTGTAAAAGCCAATCTTGCTCTGCGTATTAATGTTACCTAAAAAAATACTGCGACTATCATAAATAATTATTGTGTCGCTAATGGAGCCTTAGTAACATAGCCCAGGTATTCATACCAAGTGAACAATCTTAGATGCATCGTGTCAGTCTTGGTATGCATGAGCCATAAGATTAGGTTATCATAACCCGATGCTTGATATATCACGTCTACATGGATGACAAGGTTCTCCCTCAAGGATATTTACATGGCAAATGATAAAATATCCACTTTTCATACAGATTTTTGCATATTTGGCACGGGGATATCATGCCCGACTGCCAGAGAGAACACTGATGGACATGATTGTATAATTCAATATGGACATAATGTCACATGTTAACACTTCAGGACCCGAGCTATAAAGTCCGTGAATGACATGCAATTTCACATGTCAATATATCACACCATCGTCATATTAGTTGCGTAATGTCTTACACGATCTCTCAAACTGACATCAATGTATCAGTATGTGGACATACTGTGACAAGCGACATTCAGTCATTCACACTACATAATATGATATTTTCCATAATACCTCGCATAGATTGTGATAGTGACAACCATGATCAGTAGATATACAACGTGACATGTGATGTTCATATTAGATGTATCATCACACTTAACAAGTCTCAAAGGACGACCCCATTTAGGGACATTGAAGCGTCAGTATCTACACAGTTATGACGCTCACACGTCAACAGTTGTTACGGCGACATCCCCCATGATTGCCGGCCTGTCACTCGCTAACAAAGTGGTGGTAGTAACGCGTCATAAGCCACACGAATCCCTCAAGCCCCCCGCACAATATCACCAAATTGAAACGTGTCCTACGTGGATTGCAATGAATTGGCTAGTTATTGGATGCCCATGTTGGACAGTATTGGTCAATATGTCCCTCGGGATTTGAGAAAAAAAAATACCACCGTTATAAATATTTAATGTCTCACTAATGATAATTAATGTGATGCTTTCAGCTCAGTGTCGAGTCAGTGATGCATGTGTATTTGACACACATAGGACATATTATGATACCAAACTGTACTTATCCTTCAGTATTATATGGACGCAAGTCACCGTTAGTCACGCAATTGCGCAAATCCACAAGACCATTAGATAATGAGTATTGACTCTACTGAGTGGGAAACATATTTTTTGCAACCAAACGTTGGCGGTAAATGAACCCTCAAAAACACCTGCACAATGATGATGTAATGACTGCCCTAGTTGCAGTAGCGAAGTCATTAACGTCCCCTGTTCCATAGTTTCCTGTTACCCTGTATGATAGGTACCATAGGGGTAAGACGCAGGGTCCTTCCCGAAGGAAGTATTGAGGCAAGGTTGACTACGGGTTGGATGCCCTTCCTGTCACCCTACCACTTGGGAAATCAACCTAGAAACCCCAGTGGGACCTCAACAACACTTAGTTGAAGAAAAATGAATGGCTGAATGCTCAGCTTTTGATGTAGCGATGTATATACAGTACTAATAACTAACATCCTTGAGGACTGGTGCTTTTGAATGTGATGTCTAGAGGGAAGTTCCACACAAAAAGTTGTCTCTCATCCAGGCTTTTCTTGGTTATTTGTGACATCCCTTCCTCCAACCCCTGTTAAATTTAAAACATCAAACATAACAGTAAAATTAACTGTGCCATGATGGTCAGTACATGCATTACAATGCACAAACAAGTAGTTAATAATCACCATGTCTAAAAATCTCTAGCTGAGAGCACACATGCAAGCTTTTCTCCGAAACCTTTTTATGTGGTGTCACTGGTGTGCTGCTTAAATTTGTCAGAGAGGTACTCTTGGCATGAATAGGCTGAGCAGGGAGCAAAGCTCCTCTTTCTCTTCAATAAATGATGTATAGATGGTCTGGATCTTCTTGCACTTTTGGGGCTGATGTTGATTGTGCTCCCTGTTTTTGGCCGTCTCATTTTGAGGATTGTCTTGTGGTCCGAAATGCCTTACCGGGGCCCACATTAGTTCTGAAGATAAAACACCTCGATAACAAAGAAACCTACCATAACTTAAAATTTGGCACTAAAATATAAATTTTCATTTAGCACAATTTTTTTCTTCAAAATATCACAAAACCATAAAATATGTAATGTTCAGAGGAGTACATCCCTTTTGTTAGGGTGTGAGAGAAGTCACGAAGACTGAAGAAGTCACCGCTCACCGACAGAAGCCTCCGCCAAAATCCTTCCTACACATTGAGCAGTTTAGGGGCCAGAGTGGCTGAATCACATCGAACCAGGCAAGTGATGGGACCCAAGAAATCAACTTTCAGCGACCTTTGACAAACCTGTTCATAAAACACCAGTCACTGACAGAAGCTCATTTATCTATGTATGGTAATAAAGCCATGAATGACAAATTATGATATAGTTGAATTACGGGCATGGCGGTAGTTATGCGGGATTTAGTGGTACGTATGATGTACTTAGTGGTGCGACAGCCGATGCGACACATTACACGACAAGTGATACACGGGTCATAGGTCTACAGCGTGTATAATCTCATTACTAGAGTATGATGAATGGGACCGTGAACGCAGGTTCAGCAACATCCATCTCCAGTGATTAATGGCGACCATTTGTCGTGATCAATTGCTACTTAACATGGGTAACTGTGACTGCATCTCCGAGCAGACGTGTATCAATCGTCACAATTAAGTAAGGACCAATCTAGATGTTTCACAGTAGTTTCGTTTAAAAAAATATTTATAGACATGTACGGTGTCTAGGTCCATTCCAATGTCAAATGACAGTCATTTAACAGTAACAAATCAACAAAAGCAGTAGATTAATCGACCAAAATGGCTGTCAATTCAGAGACATCGTTTTAGTCGTTTTTGCAGTCTCAGTGGAAATGCTTGTTGCAATCGTTACTGATAACTAAGATATGAAGCACATGTACATGACTCTCGACTGTATATATGTACTATACACATATATACACAACTAAACAAGCGATACATTCCGTGTATACGTTTTAATTGGCAAAAACTGGTGATAATTACGAAGCGAAAACACCTTGGAGCAATCTGGATGAAATAAAAGCCGTCTTTATTAGGTGAAATTATGGGGTACATGGATCCGAATGCCTGATGAATTGTCAATAAACAAGCAAATTGGACGGGGAAAAGTTTACGAGACAAAAACTGAAGTAATTAAAGCGAGTTTGATGGATGATAATTGGTATATGGACTTTATGGAGCCATGAGGAGCATTTCTGTCACATAATTCCACCTCTGGTGATCGTTTATGCCTACGACTTTGTACCTGTCACTGCCAATTTAGTTTATGTCTCAGTAAGTGTAGCCCTTTCAACGATTGGAAACGGAAGGTTTTATTGGCATAATTAGGTAATTTTATTAAGGAAAGAGGTTAATTCTGATAATAAACGTGTCTTTTATGTACGCATCTTACTAAGGGTTTCTTTTATTTCGGTGAGATTCACGTCTATAGAAAGCAATATAATTTAGATTTATGTCGCGTCTGACAGTTGCGTAACCGGCCAAGGCGTTGATATGTAGATCATAGGATAGTTTATGGGGTACATTGCAATAACTTATATTGCCATACGTAACTTTTTTGGAAAATACAGTAATTTCTCGGTGACATATTTAACCGCGTCCAATTTTCAACAACTACAAGTAAGTTATTATTACGGATGAGGTGGGTGACTCCCCTCAGTCTTGGCTGTGATGCGAATTCATTCGTGGCAGTCAGGAAAACGTCAAAACACTGTTGTTCAATGGATTCACTTGTGTATGGAGTGGATTGTCTGTGTTCACTGTTCAGAGCATAGGGAGACAGAAGTGGATTTTTGGGACGAACCTATCCGCACTGGTTCTTAAGGGCATAGGCGGGGCCCACTAATATTTTCCCAAATTTTGATTGGCGCAGTTTTTAACTGCAGCAACTTCTGTCTTCCTGTGATCCGTAGTACATCTGTGCACAGGGAATCCTAGTACGTACCTCCATTCCATATAGGGGTGTTTTCTGTTCAGCAGTGTTGTATGCAAGCTCTGTAAATGAGGCACACAGTCAGTGTGTTTTGTTTATTATCTTGCGATAGCATTATAATTCAGTTATGTAACTTATGTAAATGCCCTAACGGTTTATGTGACGGAATTAATGTTGTAAATATTTTACATAAAATTGTGAAGAAGTACACAAATGTGAAATGTACGACGTACGTCTCTAATAATTGATTTTAACAAAATTATAATTCGCCGATCCGGCAAATGTCGCTTGACAATATGCGACTGTGCAATAGGGAATGTGCTGTTACCACGCGCCAGCATGATCTTAACAATATCGCGCAGCCTTACTCCCAACCAATGGTTACTCCATCTAAAGATATATGCAAACTCAGTATCCACCCATACAGTTGGCCCACAGAGGCGGTCACGTCACACGAGATGCCTTGCCTAACGTCAGCACAAAGAACACAACAAATGCACGCCAGACAAAGTGGGATTTTTTCGTCCCGGCCAGGAATCGATGCGAGGACAGTCCGACTCACTACAGTTGTGCCACTCTGCCACTATAATGTTATGTTCCTATCTACACTCTACAGACACCAGTACTCGAGGTGTGCTTTAAGCAAATACCGTCTCATGAATCCCCAAAGTGCATGCATAGATCACGGGGCAGAAATGACAAAGTAAATGTCATAGAGTTTCCCTCACTCCTCATTTGTTTGACGCCGCGCTTTGTCCACAAATTGTTGACTTTGGCGATCGAACGCGGTCGCGCGACAATTTGTCAAAATGATAAATTTGTGGATTGTTGCGCCATTGTGCATAGAACTACGTCCCTTAAGCTTCACATACTTAGTCCGGCGGATAATACCCACAAGTCATTGCAGCGGGAATCACAGAATATGGGTAATGCTATGATGTATTGGGCTGCTCAATGGATTTGTCAAAGCTATTGCGTCCAACAACATGAAATATTATAGCAGATATTTTTACATTGTCTAAAATCAGGATCAGTCTTCTATTCTGTTCTAAACATGCAAACAGTTTCTAATAGAGCAGGTCATACAGATCAAGGGAGCTCAACTAGATTTTCCAACAGGCTGGTTTTGATCTTAGAAAATACTGGCGAGTTATTTCAAACTTCAAATTATACAACTAATTACTACTAGTTTCCTATGCTCAATATTCAACAGGGGCAAAACCAAGATTTTTGCACACAGTTTTGCCAGTGTGTAAAACGTTAAACAGTGAAAGAAAGTGTAGATTTTTGTCAGTGTTTTGGGAGGCTTTTAGAGCCTACAAGTCAAGTATTCCAACACAATTAAATATTGAGTCTACATCAGGGGTTACGAATTCCTTTCCCCTTCGTGAATTCAGAATCGAGTTGGACGCAGAGATGCGCTAATTGTCGGGTGAGTATAATACCACGAAAGTTTGCGTAAAATCATACCCTCAAAGTCCTCTGTTGCAGACTAGCTCTGTCATAGATTGTTGCAAAGCAGGTTACATTTTTTGCAACATTTGGTATTTGCAGTTGACAGATCTAAAAATAAACTAATCAAATGTGCGCTACCACAGAATTTCTGATGAGATTTGGGCAATTTCTCATCCTAGATATCAGTCGACAACGTTCGCAAACATGAAGCATGTGCAGATGGGTTGACCTAGGAATCGTACTCCTCTATCGTCTAAGATCTCTAAAGTTTCTTATCTGTGCTTTCGGACACTGCAGAGGCACTTTTTCTTCTTGTGCTCACAAACATGTACAGATATGATAACAGTTATGTACAGTTTGATAAGTAACTTACTAAGATAGTTTTGTCTGTCTTTTCGTTCACATACTTATGATAGCTTTTGTGGATAGACATACTCATAACTTACCGATGTGATAGCCCAGTCCGGTCCATACTCAAAGCAGTAGCGACAGAAAACATCGTCAAACTCCGGGAACTGAAACATAAAATACCTGGTAAATTGTATGTTTTGGTACAAGACTGTGTATAAAAGGTCACACACAAAACAAGTACTGCGATCCAGTATGGATGGGGGTGTTGAATTTACCAAAGCAACCTTAATGCGTTTCTACTCAACCATGTTTTTGTTTAACGGTCAACCATCATGAACCATGCCAATTGCATTTTCACAATATAATGCCATTTCAACTGCTGACTTTACGAGTTTACGACATTGATTTTGCACAAATCTGCAAGTAAACATGATGTTTTGTACATTGTATTCAATGTTATTTGTTCTACTCCAAATGGGCAAGGCAAGGGGTACGTAGATGATCAGGAAATGTTACTTAACCAAAAATGCACACTGCACAGTGACACAGCTAAATTGATTATTTCTTGTGTGCCATGTGTCAATAATGCAAAGCATGCGCAACATAAAACGTTATCAAACTCTGTACAGGGAATCATTAAACACATTGAAAATTGAGATTAACGGTCTAAACAGAACCTAACTGTGATGTAATGACATAAACAGTACAGTGATTCCTAACTGAAATTCATTGTTCACTCGGCGAGTGTTTTACACATCTACCAAGTGACGCTAAAATTTTGTGGCACAAAAAATTTAATTTAACACTCAAATTTCTTTAAAATGACTCATACAAACTAACATATTTACACTGTTTATATGGATTTAGGTAGTTTTGACAACTTCACTTACGAGACCAGTGTGAACTCTGAACAGTGCTGAAATAATAACATGTTGCCCTTAAACGTAAAGTGTTGTTGTATACATACTGTATATCAGAGCATGTGCGGACCATGTTTAGCAGTTGTTTTTACTACTTAAAAAGTTCCTGTCTGCCCTTTTGTAAATAGTATTAGTTTTGGTCCAGTTTGTGGTTCCAGTGTACTATGTAATATGTAGGTTTGGGAAAGAGTTCAGTAATGTGATGTTCCGCTGTGTAATTCCGGTAAAGGCCAACTGTTACATTCATTCATCAATTGACACAAGCATTTGACCATTTATAATCTAAAGATTGATCATTTCTAACAAATGCAAGCCTTCATAAATCAGAATTGCCATTCCAAAAACAACCATCAAATCAACACACACGGTGCAGAAGTCATCATAACCTGGTCACTAATCAATCAGACAAATGCACATCCAAGATGTAATCTCATTGCCCTTTGATATTACAGTCCACTTTATCAAATGAGGCGAGGGATTTACACCCATCCCTCGGCCGTCTCAAGACGTTAGTCATGTTACACCCATCCCTCGGCCCCTCTCAAGACGTATAAATTACTGCGTATCTCTCACCTTATCCACTTTTTATCTTATATTTATATGGTTCCGGGCAACAAAAATGGTTTATTACGGCCCCAGCGTTACTTTGATAAAGTGGGGTTATGGTCCACTGACGGTAGATTGGGGGGAAATGGCCCGAATTGATTGAAAAGTGGCAACACTCACATTTATTAGTAGTTTTATGGGCATGTATAAAGTGAAATAGGGAAATAACATGGCCAGACTGTGGGTGGTGTTTACAGGAGGGTGTCGACAAGAAATCCACAATAAACCTTTCAATGATGCGTCATTGCATTCATGGATTAATTAGATCGCCCACATCCCGGACATCCGTATTGTGTCAGAGTTTCATTCACAATGTGACACCAATGCTATCGCGCATTCCTTCACAAAGCGTTCATTTACAATAAATGTTTATTGCATGTCCTATTCGGATATTACACCCCATAAAATCATACATACTCCAGCAAAGTAGTCATATAATCCGAAGTTTTGAGTACATGAGCAGTATCCATGTCTACACCTGGTGAATACCATTGGACGACTTGTCATGTCAGAAACCTTGCCTAAGGACACCGACGACAACTCAACACGGATTTTGACAGTTTTAGACCTGCGCCAAAATTACAAAGATTTTTATTTGGCACTAAAATTCATTTGGCACCTGATTTTATGGACACGCTTGGCACTTGAGCGAGAGGAAATTTATACCAAACACAGCTACATTATTACTACACAAGACACTTTGGATTTTTTTGCACAGGGTTAGCTGAACTCTAGTTTATCAAAGTTTCGCAGGTAAGTTCGCAGTAGGTAGTTATCCTAGAGCAGCGTTTCTGAGAGCTTCCAATTGGTTTAGCCAAATCTGTAGCCAAATGTTATTTACCGAAAGTTTTTTTATGTTTTCCTTTTTTACGCAAAAGTAATTTTTTTTACCAATTTTAAAATAATTTCTGATTAGGCTAAACAATTTGTGTGTAGTGCACTGCAATTTGCAAACAATGCAAAATAAAAAAATTGTGCATTTCTATACCGCACTCGCAGAATCTGTCCATGTTGCCATGCAGGAATCTCGCAAATGCGGGTTTGGAAGCCAGGGAGAAATCCCAGTTGAATGGTCGCAGGCTCGCAGCCTAGGTGCGAACCCACAGTCAAAGTGCCCGTCGATTGACAGCAACCGGCATGCTGACCACTACACCATGAGGCCACACTGTATTAGAGTATTACTATCGCAGTGGCAGTCAGTCACTTCAGTACGTAACTACTCATCCATACCAAAATCACGCTCATTGTTAATTTGTTAAATGATCAAATGCCGTAAATACTATCAAACTATGATCGGTGAAAGTGCGGACCAGTCACTGGCTATACATATGCTATTACTAGCCATTACAGTATATTCCCCCAAGGACAGCCTTCGTATACATTGTGTTATTACAGTCCCCATTAGAGAGATAAATTTTTAATATCATCGACTATTAGTGATGGCGTGGAGAGATAACCAGCTATCTACAATCTATATAGGTATCGCCTATTACATATTGGTATTGCGTATATAATTGTATACAAGGACTGATGACTGTTTTTGTGGCTGCAATGGTATAAGTTACCTTCATATCTTCCATATATTCGTCTATAAAGTGATTGTCGTTTAAGATACTTTCATGAGCTTGGTATCATTAGAAAGAGGAGAATCTCTGCTTTCAAAATATATACACATTACATGAACATTTTTTATATACATTTTGTAATCCATGGTTTAATAAACTTTCAATAGATGTTTTACCTAGGCAATACGCGCATTGCCTGAATACGTTCACTTTTCAAAGAGTATTGAAAAATTTCAATACAGAGGTACTGTAAGGTTATGGGTAGAGAGGTAGGGATACGTATTAGCGTTAGGAGTAGGGTTAGAGACTCCCAATTTTGGAACATAATAAGAAAACAGAGTTTTAAGAAAAATGACCTCAGTTTTTAAGAAAAATTGATTTTTACGAAAAGAGGTTAGTTGTAAGAAAAGGGATTGAAAAATTGTTTAAGAAAAGTGGGTGATTTTTAAAAAAGTGGTTGCAACAAACGTGTATGTGCCATTTTCACGAGTGTTAATTTTGAGCCATGCTTTTGACTGGGTCTTTACTATTATTAAGTATTAAGTATGAAAATGCCCGCCTCTACAGTAATAATTTTTCCACCATCTTGACAACCACCGTCCACCATCACCTCAACATCTTGAGATACAGGACCCATTTATGTTGCAATCACGTTTCTTAAAATCAGCACTTTTCTTATAATTATATCTCACCACTTTTCTTATAACTCACCAGTCACGACTTTTCTTCTTATAGCACACTATTTTCGTAAAAACACTATTTTCGTAAAAACACTGTAACAGAGTTGTTCTAGTTGTATGTACATATCTATTCTAGTTGCAATCGTTTTCATATATTGTAAGTTTAAACTATTCACAGTCAGTATCCACTAAACTTCAGTTGTTCATT
>WNLI01069214.1:0-11038 GCA_025802215.1 Wirenia argentea
GGGGGGGGGGGGGGGGGGGTTTAGATTTAGAATGTGGATGGGTGGGGTCGGTCGGTGGGGTCGGTCGGTGTGGTTGGTCGGTCGGTGTGGTTGGTCGGTCGGTGTGGTTGGTCGGTGTGGTTGGTCGGTCGGTGTGGTTGGTCGGTGTGGTTGGTTGGTTGGTGAGTGGGCTCGGTCAGTGTGAGGGTTGTGTTGGATAGGTTAGAGTATGGGTGGGTGGGTTTAGAATGTGGGTGGATAGGGTAGAGTGTGGCTGGGTGGGGTAGGTGGAAGCACTGGATGGGTTGGAGTGTGGGTGCGTGGAGCAGTGTGCTCCTATCAATCGAGTTCCGATCTGCGAATGTGTTTATGCATCCATGAATGATTATATAATAATACAGTACACACAATTTTAAAAGAAGAGTGTAAAAATTCAAGGATGTACTTTAGGTAGTAAAATATATTAAAAATATGTGTAACAGATCACTGGCAATAACACAAAATAATAGTATTCATAATAAAGTCACTGGCGGTAAAATAAAAGAAGTATTCGTAATAAAATATTTGGAACAAACAACTGGAAATAACACAGATAATCGTACTTGTAATAAAATATTTGTAACAAATCACTAGCAAATTGGTAATATCACAAATTGTTCAATGTTCATAATTAACAAATGACTAATTACTGGGAATATCACATATTTTTGAGCAGATCACTTATGTAAAAAAACTAGCACTAACACAAAATAACACATAATAAAATATTTGGAACAAATCACTACACTGGCAATATCATACATTGTTCGGAATTAACTATTTTTAAAAACAAATTACTAGAAATATCACACAGTGTTATAGAATAACACCAAAAAATAAAATTTGAATAAAACCAAAAAGACCAAAACAAATATGGTAAAGTCTGATAACACTAATGACTATAATATTATACTCAGAAAGTTAGCAGATAATAATTATTTAAATTACATGCATAACATACAGCTAGATATTGATGTCAATTGTTTTCGATCACAACATAACGACTACACAAGGTATGCAATATATTCATAAGACTTCATAGCTAGCAGGGCCATGGTATAGAAGGTGTAAAACACCCCATCCTCTATTTATTGCTTAATAACATGTCAAATATAGTCATATGTAACAGCTGTGTAGCAGAGATTTTGTAATCCATGGAAAAGATTATACATGATTGGATAGGGGAAGGATAACACTTTCCGATAATGTGCAACATTACACCCTACCGCTCTGTCCTGCAGTGCATCATCGGTAGGAAAACATCACACATCATGCCCCCATTTATTCTCAACTAATGAAATGGTGATTTGTGTGGTATGTTTTTCAACTCAGTGTGACTTGAGGGACAATGCTTTAGAATTTAACGCTTTACATTATCAGAAAGTGCTATCCTTTCCCTATCCAACAGTGTATACAATTTTGTGAATAAACTATCGCCTGGACAGCTCTTGACTTATAACTATATTTGACATCGTCATAATTCAATAAATAGATGCTACATGAGTTTATGTCAATGTCCATCATTATCCGAGATCCATAATAGAATGTATATGGCTCACCGGGTGTGAAGTCTTTACTGAGTGATCCGATTTACTATCCCATTGACATATCTGCAAGAAAATTAACAAAGGTTATATAAGTAATATAACGACACAGTACATGAAAAAATTATCACAAATTATACAAGACTAGATAACATAATTACATCAATGTTAAATGCGACAATAATATCTTCATGACTAGGTAACATAATTATATACAACATTAATGCTGATGTCAATAATTGATATAATAGAGTGGCACAACCGCGGCGTGTTGGGCTGTAGTGTGAGAGGTTCTGGGATCGAATCCCGGCCGCGATATAAAATGATGCTCATAGTCTGTCGCATATTAGTTGTGTTCTTTTAGGCAAGACATCCCATATGATCACCTCTATTGTGTGTTGACCCAGTTGTAGGACACATGTAATGACTGTGCATATTCTCCATAGATGGAGATGACCATTTTAATAAAAAATGGAGTAAGCATTGGTGAGGGACCAGGAAGTAAGGCGGTGCATTATTATTGTAAAGGGCAAGCTGGTGCGCTTGTGCGTCACATATTGTAAACCGATATTTCCCGGTGTAGAAATGTGACGCTTTACTTTACTTTGTGACAAGAGTCAAGTCGTTATGTAATATCTATGGTACAATAACGAAGTTAATTTGTTTGTTTGTTTGTACATGTAGCAGTATTACATTTGCAGGCACCTGTACATGGCAAGTTATTCTTGCGACAGCTACAATTACGGGAAGAGCACCCTTTACTACAACCACAAGACACGATGTCTTTACATGATTCAGGTATTGGAGGAAGCGACATCAACGTAGGAACGAGCTTTCCATCAACTATCTCCCAGCCCATACCAGCAGGTGATGGTAAGATTGGGTAACCAACATTAGCTTTGTTCCACACGAGACTTTGGTAATGAGCCCTTTTAATGTGAAAGCGAACTGCATCTGTTGTAGGTGGTAGGTCTTCTTGTGCCTTCCCTTTGTCAAACAGATCCACTCTTGCCTTGTCACAACTGTTAATTTCATCGACATTGTACAACCTGCACACAAAGCTTTCTGCATCCTGTATGATCTGCTCCGTCAGATCTCCTTGCCCGAGATTCGCCAGTAAATTGTGATGTGATGTGAATACATTCCATGCACTCTTTTTAGCGTGTCCGCAGAATTGAGAGACAGAGTCACATCCACTTATTGCATGAAGGGCCGGAAGAGAATGACGCATGGAATCTTCAAGGAAAATTGAGTGCAGAGGGATGTACTTGCGCTTCTTGGACGTACCTGACCTCATCCATATTTCCTTGGCTGGTATGTCTTTCCGATGTGCGACAAGAAGAATTAGAACATCTGTGTCACGTGCGCACACTACCACCGTATCACAATTTGCATGTATCGCATGCAGCACCAACCGCGTGTCGGCTTCCTCATGCACAGCTTTGAGTCCAGACACATCCAAGTTTGGATTTGATGTCTTCACTTCATCCTCCTTCGCAAATCCGCCAGACACGACAATAGTTTTGTTTGATGGAGCATTGCTGATTAATCGTTCAGAAACCATACGTGCTAGATCTGCTTTATTCTCAGAGACGGACATGAAATTGGACCAATTGACAGGAAGCGGGATAGATGGATCATCAACAATTCGGCGAATGCCCCGTGTCATTTTCGCTCGTTTCTTACGCGTACCATCTTTGATTGAGGTGTCCCTGTACTGGTCAAAAGCAACATCAATTCTTGAATACGACTTTCCAGTATTGTATACAGTATCCGTAAAAACGTCTGCATATTCGCCAAAAGTGTTGATTCCATGTGGTCGGCCAAGAGCTACAATTAATGCTTGTCCATCAATGACGATGCACGAGGATTGTGGTACAGTAATTTCTGCTGGAGAGGTGATGGATTCCGTTAATAAATCAGTAAGGACAGCCTTGTTGCCAAAACGAAGAGTGGAGTTACTTTCTGCGATAGAGATAGGCACATTCATTAATTCATGTTTTAGTATATTGTCTAGATCAATTTTTCGTCCAGATTTGTATGCCACGATAATGCGTTGAAGGATATTGCGATCTGCTTTTACGGTAGCCTCCTTTCCTTTGACTTTAAGCTTGGTTGTATACAGGGTTGAAAAAGTAAGGACTTTTTCTTTCCGTAGTGGCTGCCTCAATTTATTCTCTGTCGCTGCTGTCTCAGTCGTTTCATCGTTGGTGTTTGGTAGAAGACGTTCTTCAACAAATTTGTTGACCAGATCCTGTCCTATTGTTTTGGCATCGAGAAGAGATTCCTGTATTTCGGTAGTTGCCATGTCTCTTGTAGCAATGTTTTGCAAGTCTATTTTCTCTGTGTGGTTGAAGATGTTGTGTCGATTGAAAGTTGTAAATAGACTAGTCTCTGCATCATTGTCGTGACCTTTCCGTGCCTTTTGCTCCTCGTTTGTCATGTCCTTTCGATCGTCGATGTTAAACAATCGCCTCGTCTTAGATGCAATTACGGTACGAAGGTTGTACGAAAGGGCCCACCTATTCAGCGCAGTTGTCGTTTTGGTGATACCCACTATGCCACCGCTCTTTTTGCCCACCGCATTCATCCATTCTTGGCTGTGGTCAGGTGACACTTGGTTGAATTTTCCTGATGACCCCTTGACGACGAAATTTCCGTTCTCAAACTCACGCTTCAATTCCTCAGGAAGATTGTTCATAAGGGCAAGGTAGACCGTCCCCCATCTAGCATAATTTGTGTGGTTATAGCGAAAGAAGAATGGCAACATGTTTCGAAATGCATCTATGTATACCTGCCAATTTCCTTCTCTCTGGCCTCTGATAAATAACAGCAGAATGGTTACCATCTTCATGTAGTCCCACCAGAACTTCATATTTGGGTCGTTTTCGGTCTCCACGAATTTGTCGATGTGTTCAGTAATGTTATTTGAACTCAGCGTGGTCAGAAGGGCTTCATAACCGGAGTCCAAGCTGGTACTTATGTCATCGGCAAGAAGAGGATCGTGGAGCTGCAGATAGTTTCGGAAGTGTGGAAGAAGTATTTTCCACAGGGCCTGTAATGTTAACTTGTGGCCTCTCACTCCTTTTGAGTACGACTTCCCAGACATGGCTCTTTCCGTGGAGTTACACCCATACATCCCGCTTTCCACCCACAAATCAGACAATCCGCAATCTGCCGTGTGTTGACCTAAGACTTTTAGGAAGTTCATGGATATGTGGAGTCCACCTAGCATTGGATACAGTACATCCTTGTATTCGGGCACCGACCATTTTAGGTCCATCAAAGCTGGAAACAGAGCCTGGTCTACAGTCAAGACAACATGCTTTTGGTTCACACTTTTTGCCACCTCGATGGCTCGTTTCACTACTGTGTTCAGTGTTTCGATTTCGTGGGCCGGTGCTTGTATTATTGGCATAAAGCCAATCGTAGTTACTTCTTCATCTGTGATGTCGTGTTCTTTGTTGAAGGATGTCCACGATTGTTTAAGGTTGGTTTCGTGCTCACGAAGCATATTGAACGAAATGTCTTTTGCTTCTGCAGTGGTCGTTGGAATGTTATTAGAACCATCAAACCATCCTTTGTCGATATGATCAAACTTTGCGTGGGACACACCTTCAGTAAAATGGATCGGGATTGTTGCATCCATTACAGGGGGGACAATCAGTGTCTCGTTTTTGGATGGCGCAATGTCTCGTAAGTTGTCGGCTTTTTCAGGACCTCTCTGCCATGCCGCCATCTGCGTTGCATGGAAGGTATCCTTCCCATTCAGAGTACCATCATTGATGTCCACATTGTCGGCCGAAAAATGCACAAATTGATCTGGCGATAGATTCGGAGGAATGACAGTTCCCGTTTCCTTGTCCATTGACTTCAAAGTTTCTTCTGCAAGACCGGAGTCTATTTTGAGTACATCATGGTATGAAACAGTATGGCCAGCTTTGTGGAACAGATGAACTAGTTGTTTAGATCTGGTGGACTGATGGAGTATCGATGCTAGGCCAATATGTTTAGGTGTTTTATTTTGACCTCTACTCACATTATAGACAAAATCTTGACCCATACTTAACACTAGTGACTTGTCATCCTCTTCTCTTCTATCATAGTCAGGACCATCATCATCGTCATCATCTACCTCAAGAGCAGACTGGCCACCTAGCAACAATCGCAAGAACATGTACACAGATTTTGGCACACAATTGATTGCACTCTCCTCAGATATATCGAGACCTTTGTGTTTTTCCTGATTGAGAATATCATATCGCATCTTTAATGCTACGTGTACCATCGAGCGGAACTCATCATCATCATCTGCTCTGTAGCGTGGAATGCTCGTTGAAATACATTCTTCACTGTCTGCCGTGTCCGGGTCTATCTCATTCCGCCACTGTGAAATTGGAACGTGCGAAAATTTTGTTGGTATAAGGATGGTTTGCCTTTGATCTTTCAGCACAATGAACTCATAAATGTCGTTTACATACACGGAGAGTTTTTCTTTGAATGTTGCTTGTCGAGTGAGGAATGATTGGGGAACTTCAATGTCTGCTGTTTTACATAGGATAGTATACCTCATCCATACTTCTGCCATTTCCAGCACATGACCCTTTTCTGCAGATTTGTGTAATTCACGACCCAGCCATATCATTGCCAAATCTACATTCTTAGTATCATCTTTTGCTTTCTCACTTTCTCGTAGGAATCGTTTCAAACATGTGTTATGGTAACAAGCTTCGGCTGCAATTAAATCATTGATGTTTGCTAGGCGGATATGTATTTCTTCATCATATTTAGCAGCGTGCAATATCTGAGCGTTTCTATTCAAAGTTGTTACATCACTGAGTCTTTGTTTCGGGTCTTCTTTCTGACATACTAAACAAAGCTTCCAGTTCATTTCAGTAGTCTGACTACGTAGCCTCACTGTAGTAGTAACATCTGCACTGCTAGTTGATGCCGCACAGCTAAGTACCTCTGCCTCTCTTTGTTTTCTCAGTCTATCTATCATTTTTTTACTCGTGAATGTAGAATAACAAGCTTTGTGATACACATAATTTAGTGATACATTTTCTAGATTTATTAAACTATCTATTCGATCAATCGCATCTCTATACTTTATATCATTTAGTTTGGTTCTTGAATTTGCAGATTCCTTTAATACATTGAGACCTTGTTCTGTACACTTCGTAATAGGATCCTTCTTTCCAGTCTCTTGACAAATTATACACAATAAAGTGTTAAACTCACGCGGACGTTTTAAATTTGCAAGCGGTTCCATTTTATCAGCCTAGTTATACTATATATTCCATTTAATTAAAAATGTTTATTTACGTGTATGTGATGTGAGTGAACTTCTTCCGTGGTTCCATTCTCCCCGTGGTCTCCATTACGTCTGCCTTTCCATCGCCCAACACACAAGCTGAAAACAGCAGGTTCATATCAAGTATTACTGATTAATACATAAATAAATGTAGGCTACATTTATAATTTGTTTTTGCATGCATTTTACTAAAAAGCCTGAACTCTATCCATGAAGAGGTTTATAACATTACAGTATTACTTGTTTTTAACACGTTATAATAATTGCATTTTGTCTGGTGTGTATTTGTTGTGTACTTAGGCAAGGCATTTCATATGAACACCTCAGATGACCCAGTTGTGGAAGTGGATATCAACCTACATTATTTTCCTTTTATTGAGAATGTATAGGTTGGGGAGTGAGGCTGTGCAATATTGTAAATGTCTCGCTGACAATATCAGCACCTTCCCTAATGCAGAGTGATGTAAGTAATCAGACACGCAAATAGGGAGAGTCAATAGTGCTATGTACAAAATTAAATGTCACCCTTTACGTACTTATTATGGTATTGTCAGTCATCATGCCAGATGAATCAATGATGTAAGGATATCTCAGTCCGGAATGCATCTGTGTTGTAAGTGGGGTTTTTAATTCCTGCCATACTGATTTTACAGGTTATGCTGAACATGGGTTCAATTCAGAAAGCAGACTATGATTATCCATGTGTCATTAGCCAAGACAGCATAACCATACCCTATGTTCGTGGCAGTTCGCCCAGCTCTACTAGCAGTACTGATGAGTGTAACATGTAAACTTGAGTTGGGAAAATACACTGTAGTAAAGCTGTAAAGGGAATGCTATCACCAATCTGATATCGCCATTTGACCAATTTGTACAGTACTTTGTTTGTACAAGTATAATAATTATGTTACACGTAGAGTATAGTAACTAAGTATACCTTACCCCAAATCCCTCACTTGTGGTGGTAGTTTGACCGGTTCATGTCTTTCTTGTTTGGCGGTTAATATCAGGATGGAAATAGTTCATCCCTAAATTCCGGTCTGCAAAAACATTTTTTTACAGTTTACATACATCACAATTAAATACATAGTAACATCATCATTTTTGAATTTTGAACAAAAATGTATTTAATTATATTTCATAAAACAGGGTATGTATAGTGTATGCAGTGGCACATTGCTACTCATGACCATTACATAATGTAATATTGTGCACTCGGTGTGCCCTGTACATTACAACAGTCAAAAATATGGATCAGGACACGAACTAAAACTGAACGACATAAGACAGAACCCTAGGAAAAATGTTCTAACCAGAAAATCAATCCCAAACCATTAGGGTATGTGGTACTGTAGCAGTTAATAAAAGTTTACTTTAGACCTTTACCGCACAACTATGATTTTTGTTTGCATAAGACATCGTCATCAATTGTTCTGTTGTTTACCTTAAACATTTTTCACTATGCGGATTGCCGGAATAATTATTATGGAACAATATCTGTAGGCCTACATGAATTATATACTATATATAATATATAGTGACAAAATGTACATACTCACTGTAGCATGATTTGGTATCATATCACATATCAGACCGCCTAGATCATCTATTACAGTCTCTGCTTGGGCATGAAATTTAGTCGCCTTGTCGTATTATAACCCTTTTAAAAATACAAAAATTATATACAGTACAGTATAATAGTAAATATACTATATTTTATTCAGCTTACTCGTAGTTATGATGTACAGGTTTGCAGCATCCGTCTAGCAATTAACCCCTGCCTCCAGCGCTCCATCACCGTGAAATGCCCAATGCTTCACAACTTCGCCTACAGCAAAAAATTATGTTATGTGTTATAGATTATGTTTTTGACTAATATGCATAGGCACATGTATGAGTTTCATACTTGTACCCAGCCGTCTCTGATGTATGGCTTCAATGAATTGGTTCCAGTGGCTGGAACGGTCTAAGGTGCTGGTACGCCGATAAACTGATCACCATTGTAGGAGGTGGCTGTGGGTTCAATCTCTGCATCTCACTGACTCACTGTGCCGTTGATTATACATAAATTTAAAATTGGGTAGAATTTGCTCCCTGTACCAGCCGTCAGATTGCCGGAAAGTAAGCTATAGGCCTACTATGGGCTTTAGTTCAACCAGTCCACCCAATATTTTCTTGAATTTATACATTGTATTTGTGCGTGATAATTTTTGAGAAAATAAAAATGAATTATTATAAATACCAGTAGACAGGTGTCCTGTCCCGGCAGCGCATTGCGGCTTCAGAGATGTTCACCTATGTACATTGCAATGTCCGTTCAGCCCTATGAACCGAGATATAAAGCTCCAGATTATATCAGCATCTTCGGAGGCAACAAAGGAATTACTTTATATAATAGTGAGGACTGACTCACTGAGCATACTGTATTTTATTAAGCCTACCTGTAGTGTATGGAGTATGGTTTCCAGAACTTCATGCAGCATCCCCGTCTAATGCGTCTGTCACCGATGGACCCATGATTCCAGCGCTCCATCACCATCAAATATTTCAACTTCACCTAGTTGCCTACAGCAAAAAAATATGTTATCTGATTATTCCTATGTTATTTGACTACGTAACTATGCAAGTCCACACCAGTTTCATACTTATGACTTGGTACATACTGTGTACATGTATACACTATACACAAAAGTCATGTCTGATTTTTATTTAAAAACGATACTCGGTTTTTAGAATCAAGAGCTGCCATTAGGAACTTTATGTGAATTTGTCGATCAGCCGGAGCGAATATATATGACACATGAAATTCCATGAATTTAGACATCTACATCTATCTTTATATTTCACAAAGCACAAGGCATCACGGGAAAGTAGATTAAGGTCTTATAATCTTATTCCAGAATTAGAATTTTGACTGTCATGTCCCATTCAGTGACTCTTTCCATTTTTACTTGTAATTTTCGGCGGATCCACGTCATCTGAAATTTTACCTCCAATCCTCCATTCTATAATAATATAATAAGGTTATCCGGGTACTGCCACTGCCAGTCTGCCACTGACGAACACCCAGGATAACCGCTAAAGTCTAATTAAAGATTTATTTCCAAGCGGGTCCCTTACCCCAGCATACTGGTACTCATTTGCCGACCTGTGTGAATAGGATGAAAGGCTGAGTTGGCCTCGGAGGTTGGTGGTTGATCGGAAGTCCTCTCACCGATTTACTGACCTAGTTACTAGACTAGTAACACAGGAAAAACTGCCAGACAAGATTGCAGCGACATGGGATTGAACCCCGTACCTCTGGATCTCTAGTCGAGCACTCTACCCCTGAGCTGCTCCTCCCCCTATTCGGACTTAATTTTCATTTTAAATTCCACACTAAAAGTGAAAACAATCAGTTTTGGCTCCGACTGTTTTTTGTTGTTGGAATGGGCGTCTCGGACTTACTCCAGAAAGCACGGCCCGAATTTCGACTGTTGTGTCTCCTTAATCTTTCTCATTTGTCCAGTACTATGACTTCCGGCACTGTTTTCCGTTTTGACTTGTAATTTTCGGCGGGCCGCGTCAACTGTACAGTTACAGGGGTTCCTTGAGGTCTAGTTTGGCTGGGGTGTCATCGGGTAGTCTGATTAAGTGTCCTACCCAGTTTAATCGTCTTTGTCACAAGTTTGTGTTACGTTAGCAAAACGGACATTTCCCCGTTCAAATGCCTGTCTTAGAATTCGTGTGCGTAGTGTCACCGTAAAAAACTTACCTCTTTGTTCTTTTAATAGTCCATTATCATGATTTTACTGGTCAATTGATAAGAGATCGGCTGTTTTCAAAGTTCAAACAGAATTTTAATTTAAAACTTTTAGAAACAAAAATTTTGCGTCAAAAAACCAGGAAGTATTTGCAAAGCGCAGCTACCGTACAGCGGAATCGCATCGGCGAAAAAATAACGAAATAAACAAAATGGCCGATTATTACCGGAGCAAAATCGAATAATTTGGGAAAAGAAAATCTATTTTTATGATGAAACAACGCAATGTTGAACTTGTCGGACGGCGGCTTATTTTTTTTCGTATTTTTTCCATCATATTAAAAATGTCTGACCACTTTGCCGGGCATTTGCCCTACTAATTGTAAATAAAATACATCGATGAGAATTTTACCAATCTAT
>WNLI01069325.1:0-11036 GCA_025802215.1 Wirenia argentea
GAAATGTTGACGCGGACGACGCGGACGACGTACGCCGGACGGCTGCCGATTGCAAAAGCTCAGCAGGTGAGCTAAAAATAGAGAATAATTATGTAAACAACAATAATTCGAGATGAGAAAAGTCACGTATTACTGAACATTTAGGTATAAATATAAATAATATATAGTGATAATGAATCTATATAAATAAATTATATATACGTACACAACACATTGATATGGACGGAATGGAAATACATGCAAAACTAAACTCACTAACATATCTATATTACAATAAATACAGAGTGGACCAAAAGTCAAACCAGTCCTTTTTCTAAAAGCCTGAAAATTTCAGTCATTTTGTAAAACGTCTTTTTCATTTGATTTTTTCCTCAAAGCCAAAAATGTTTGGGCTTTCAGCAAAAGGACTGAACTTTTGACCATTAAACTTCGTGAAACAGGCCTTTTACAAAATGACTGAAATTTTGAGGCTTTTAGCAAAAGTACTGGTTTGACAATTAGACTGTAACATATACATTCCTTTACTACAATATCTCCTGAATTTTTTTCATACGGTTACAAATTCATAATCTGATCTTGGTAGTTATACCCAAAACATGTAAGCTGCAAATTATAGTAATCTTTCGCCGATGTAGTTCTGCCAAAGAGAGATGATGCAGGAATTAGATTACTCAAAACTTTGGATAATCCATAGATACCGTACATTTCAAAACTGTCAAGGATCTTGGTGTATAACAAATGAATGCACTGAAATGCATCAATTTTCTAACATTGAGGAATACGTTATACCCTTCAAAATTTAAAAACCTGTCCGAAACACTGTGCGATGTTGCTGAGGTACGATTAAGTTGCATTTACATTTCTTATCTAGATCATTCTTCGCCGGCTAATTGGATCATACCAGATAAGATTTTCGGTACTGTTTACATTACAAATCTTTGCCACTTAATCGAGGCAGCGGTGTCAAATTCTGTCAAGGTCAAAGCTTTACATGCACATAATCCGCGTATCCGTGGTAATGCATGGTGACAAAATGGAGTGGCTGCGCAATTTCCAATATTTCCTGCCTAACGCATATGCGTTCATCCGCTTTGTATTTACACTACAATATTGATTAGCCGGCTAATACGATTATCTACATAATCAGCCTTCTATCCACCACCTGATGGTGGATAGGATCATGCACGGATAAAACCGTTCGCCGGCGAAGACTATCTGGGTAAGAAGTGTAGTGTAAACACAATTTTAGAAAACAGTATGGCAGACGGGACAGGTGTCATGTCACTGATGTGTGCCTAGATAACAGTGTGACGGAGCGGACAGGTGTCATGTCACTGATGTGTGCCTAGATAACAGTATGACAGAGAGGACAGGTGTGATGTGTGCCTAGGTGACATGTGTGATGTGTGCCTAGGGGACAGGTGTGATGTGTGCCTAGGTGACAGGTGTGATGTGTGCCTAGGTGACAGGTGTGATGTGTGCCCAGGTGACAGGTGTGATGTATGCCCAGGTGACAGGTGTGATGTGTGCCTAGGTGACAGGTGTGATGTGTGCCTAGGGGACAGGTGTGATGTGTGCCTAGGTGACAGGTGTGATGTGTGTCTAGATAACAGTGTGGCAGAGCGGACAGGTGTGCCGAGAGCGTATATCCGACTCATACGCTCGATGCTTACACGCCCCACACATCCAGTACTGGTAGTCAGTGAGGGGGCGCCCTGTCACCACACACGTCGGGTATTTCGTGTCACAGTTGGGGCACACAGTCGACCTGGGGGCATACACAATTAGGCTGAGTTTACACGAGGATACAGTTGCTGATATTACAGCAAACATCGCCACTTCGCTGAGTTGGAATGGATTCGTCGCCAAAGCGTTCACATGACGAAACCATCGGCGGGTCATTAGACGCAACAGTGGCACCTTTTCTGGCGCTGATTATTTCCTACAATAAGTGAATAACAAAGAGTGGAAACATTATAATTACAAGCGCGGCTGCAACTATCATTGTGTGCAATTATTGTGTACATATATTGCCACTAAAAGCAAATACAGAAGATGAATATCAATTTTTACTAGGCGGAAATTGTGTGATACTTGTGTCACTGCATTTTAGAGGCGCAGCTGTCAAATCAAAATTTAAATTGACCGCGTCAAATACTATCTTTTCATTGGTCAAAGCGGCGATGTGTTCCACAAAAGTAGAAAAACTGGTGTCAAATATCGAGCGAATGATTTTTGCTCGATTCGTCGCCAATATCCATCGCCGGTTTGCAAGTTGGTGATAGAAAGTGACGATGGTTGGAGTAATATCGGCAACGTTATCTTCATGTAAATCCAGCTTTAGTATCAATTAACACTGGATACTTTACAAGTAACGGTAAAAATATTCATCAATTGACAGTTTACAATACACAACTGTGCTATGTCGTTAAGGCAGGCTATGCTAGTGTGTGCCAGTATGCCCTTTACAATACCGCACAGCCTTACTTCTCACCCATTACTCTAGTTAAGGAGAATATGCATGATTGGTACCCACTACTACAGCTGGCTTAACAGAGACTGTCATGTGAGATGCCTTGTCTAAGTACACCACAGCGAACACAACTCATCCGACAAAGTACAATATCTTGTTGGTCCCTGGACCCCGTGCGTTCTAGTCCAGTTGAGTCACTCATAAATCACAATTGCACATGTCTCACAGCAAAAACGTAGTTACGTGTCAGTGACTCTCAGTCACCTTCCGCAGATGAAATGATCATCAGCGATCGCCAGTTCTACACATAACTTGTGTTATAATCTAGGCCAATCTCGATAGAACGTGTGGTGACAGGTCTTCAATCTAAATTGCACGTTAAGCCCAATCATTCAACTTATCCCACACACGACTGAGAAAATGACACACCCTCGTCACAGTTCATGTTTGGATACCGGATTAAAAATAGTAAGATGTTATTACGTTCAATGACAAGTGGATCAAATTCCAAAAGTTGACAGTGCACCAGCAGAAGGCTATACATGATGTAGACGAAACGTCATCTATGATAACTGTCCAGTACTTGAATTATAAGCCTTCATAGTGGATCAATCATAATATTCACGGTACTTATTACCAAACGAAAGAACTTTTTCAAATTGATGTAACGAACATTTTACTGGGTGTACAACTAACCAGTCAGGAATGCTGGACCCGCAGCTTGTACAGTCAATCTTGTTGACTCGGGCGTCGCGTGGGGCATGCCTGCAACGGTTCATTGTAAAACTTACAATATACAGTAAACCATCGCTTATCCGCCATCCGGCCCCGTGGTGTAGTGGTCAGTGCGCAGCTTTTCGCACGAGAGCTCGCTGGTTCGAACCCAGCAAAAACCAGCGATTTTTTTGCGAGCTTTCCATCCGTCATTTGCGAGATTCCTGCATGGCAACATGGACAGATTCTGAAAGTGCTGTATATAAATTCACACATTTATTTTTTTTAGCCCTGAGAAGCCACATTTATGGAAGGAGGTGAGGCGGTGGATAAAGTGAGATACAATTGCAGTATAGGCTAGGTAAAGAAATAAGAATTGGACTTGTCGTTCTTGTGGCATTAAATGAGGTGGCGAAGAATAGAGGCGGTGGATATGTGAGGTTTCACTGTACTATAAAAGAGTACAGAGATAATATATGGATGAAATTGGGATTTTGTGACCTATATAACCAACTTTGCGAAAACCTATAAACACTAAACCCATAAAACACAAACCAGGTTAGTGAACACCCATAAAACATCATATAAGTTTGAGAACACCCATAAACACTAGGGCGAGGATAGATCAGTTGGCTAAAACATGGGGCTACCATTCACTTGGTACTCATGGTCGTGGGTTCGAATCGCAGACTGCGATCGGCGTTTTATCTGAAAATTGTTCTGGGTGATTTCTCGGTGCTTTGTGGGTGAGAGCACATTTCCCTAGCCTCAGTTTACCAAGCCTGTAAAATTGGTACTGATCGTACATAAACACATGTTATGTATAGGTCGGGAAGTAAAGCCATGCATATTTATTAATACATTGTAAAAGGATCATAGTACGTTTGATGCCTTGCTCACGTCTACTCTCGCATGGCCATGATGTAAGACTGGCATTTGCTAGATCGAGAGATCTGAAAATGCGGATATAAATGCCAGACTTTACTGTACATTATAGTACCAAAGTATAGTCAAAACAAAACATAGTACCAAAACATAGCATAGTACCAAAACATAGTAAAAACAAAACATAGTACCAAAATGTAGTCAAAACTAAACATAGTACTAAATCACAGTCAAAACAAAGCATAGTAGGCCTACAAAAATATAGTCAAAACCAAACATAGCACCAACATATAGTCAAAACAAACCATAGTAGCAAAATACAGTCAAAACAAAACATAGTAACAATACAGTCAAACCAAAGCACAGTACCAAAGCATAGTAAAAACAAAGCATGGTACCAAAATATAGTCAAAACAAAACATACTAAACACAAAGCATAGTCAAAACAAAGCATATTACCAAAACATAGTCAAAACAAAACATAGTCAAAACAAAGCATAGTCAAAACAAAGCATATTACCAAAACATAGTCTAAACAAAGCATAATACCAAAATGTAGTAAAAACAAAGAATAGTACCCATACATAGTCAACTAAAGCATAGTCAAAAAAAAGTAAACACAGTAAAAACAAAACATAGTACCAAAACAGTCAAAACAAAGCATAGTAGTAAAACATAGTCAAAACAAAGCATAGTGCAAAAACATGTCACCACTGATCTACTGTTATATGGGCGGGAATAGCTCAGTCGGTTAAAGCGTTGTATTACCATTCATTTGGTACCCGGGGTCGTGGGTTCGAATCTCGGACTGTGCGATCGGCGGTTTATCTGAAAATTGTTCCGAGTGATCTCTCGGTGTTCTGTGGGTGAGAGCATGTTTCCGTAGCCCCAGTTTACCAAACCTGTAAAATTGGTACTGATCGTACATCAACACAGGTTGTGTATGTGTATAGGTCAGGAAGTAAAGCCGTGCATATAATTATTATAATTATACATTGTAAAGGGATCAATAGTTTGTTGCTCACGACTACCCTCGCACGGTCATGATGTAAGACCGACATTTGGCGGATCGTGAGGACCTGTAAAATTGGTACTGATCGTATATTCATCTTCAAGGGTGGATGTATGGGTTGGGAAGTAAGGTTGTGCTACTCTTGCAGCTATTACGGGCAGGGGTTTATGGCACGGCGAAACTCTACCGCTGGTGACATCTGATCGGTATATAAGTTTGGCACTTTACTTTATATAGAACTAACCACTCGACAAGTTCAGCATATGCCTGGTATTGCTCACTCTGTGATAGTTGCACTGCCCACAACGTGACAGTCCTCCCGTCTTCCATCACCCTCTTGTACCACGTATTATTCAGTACGTGGTATTGGTACACCCTATGTAGGATAGTTTTACAGTTAAAAACACGATCGTTGACAGCATTCATGGATTAGTTAGTTTATGGGATTACCACCTCATCGCGCAGGCCACATTCGG
The DNA here is from genome assembly GCA_025802215.1 of Wirenia argentea. Taxonomy (NCBI): domain Eukaryota; kingdom Metazoa; phylum Mollusca; class Solenogastres; order Pholidoskepia; family Gymnomeniidae; genus Wirenia; species Wirenia argentea. Next base: position 5,561 of record WNLI01069325.1, read on the forward strand.
GTCCCTTGCGAAACCCTCAAGTATACCATTCAGTCTTGCTCAAATTAACTCATGTTGGGTTGTTGGTGGCAAGAAGGTTATGTCAAACATGTGCTTTCCAGCTTTGTTATTTTTTCTCAACCAAAAGAATTAACACACTTTTAGTGACGTTTCGACGTGATACTCTCGTCTTCGTCTGACCAACTGACAGTCATTGCTGACTGCCAGCGCCGCTCTGTTAGTTTTTGGCGGGAATCCGTGAGATCACGTCAGCAATGACTGTCAGTTGGTCGGACGAAGACGAGACTATCACGTCGAAACGTCACTAAAAGTGAGTTAATTTTTTTGGTTGAGAAAAAATGACAAAGTTAGAATGAATATTCCAACCTGATGAACTTCTTCAAGAGAAACATGTGCTTGTCTTCAGGTGCCTAAAATCGGCGCTGAATTCTTGAACACGCATGGTTTCCCCGACTTACTAAGTTACCAACCACCTCCGCAGTTTCGGAGTTCATCTATACAGGCACGTTAGTGTCGGTACCTATGTCAGACCTGTACCAGCTGCAGATTACATGGTGCAGGGATCCCTCGACACTAGCATGTCCATTGCAGACTCCTCCACATGTATTTGACCAGCGAATACCTAGTTTTTATCTACTGCTTCCTTGACATGTCGGCCGTATCCGATCGAATCCATTCTATGGAGGGTGAGCCAAGAGCTCAAGAGCTTATGGAGGAGAAGCCATGCACACGAGAGCCTTTGAAGAGTGAAGACTGAGCTTGAGGTCACGAGCTCAAGAGCGTATGGAGATTGGAGAAGGAGTCATAAGTCTGAGAGCGGCTATGAGCCATCTCCCTTTTTACTATTTGTATATTATGATCCCACCAAAGCACCGAGGCCAAGAAAGTAGTTGGTTATGCAGTTCAGAATAATGTTTACACCTCCCTTCACTAATCACGAAAACCACACAATGGCTTAGAAGTGTACACGATAAAGTTTTTGGGGGGATGTTTGTGCGAAATTATTTAGTATATATATGAAGAAAGGATTTATAAAACAAATCAGTACCTAGACCAGGTGGGAGTTGGGTATGGGGCATGTGCCCCCTCCCCCCTATATCTCCCACTGTTATATGATTTTTACAGATCTTAGTTCAACTTACGGACGGCAGCCGGGGGTGGTTTCCTCTGGTGGTGTAGTAGTGGTGGTTGTCGGGGTGGTTGTGGTAGTCGTAGGAGTTGTGGTTGTTGTGGTGGGAGTTGTGGTTGTTGAGGTGGCAGTTGTGGTTGTTGTGGTGGGAGTTGTGGTTGTTGTGGTGGGAGTTGTTGTTGTTGTAGTGGGAGTTGTGGTTGTTGTGGTTGTTGAGGTGGCAGTTGTGGTTGTTGTGGTGGGAGTTGTTGTTGTTGTAGTGGGAGTTGTGGTTGTTGTTAGGCCTTCCCAATACTCTGGGCACTGAAACAACCCCTTATACATATCACATAACCTTTGTTCAAACTCGGCTATGTCTAACGGAGTCTTCTTTTGCTCCTCTATTAACGAGATATACGTCTCGAAAGCATGGAGGTTGGTTGCCAGCATTATGGTGATTGTTATGTGAAATAGTGTCACGCGATTCATGATGTTTTAAATACAAAATCTGTACCGGTATAGACCTTACGCCAAAACAATAAAATAGTAAATGGTTTACTTTTTGTATATCTATTTTTTATATCGTAGTTATGGATGCCCATATATGGGAGGGTAGACAATGTCTACCACTCGTGACAAAATATGACAGTTTCATTGGCACAGAGAAATTATAGATATAGGAAATTAAACCACATATTATTTTGGCGTAAGGTCTATATAGGCATAATAGGCATACAAAGTTGCAAACAGCTAAATACTACAACATCTCAGGCACCAGTATGTGTGTTACACCCTAACAAATCGTACAAATTATTTAAACTATGTGTAATTTAGTGGCTATTTTGGTAGTCATCTTGGATTATTGTTTATATATTTAGGCCTACCAAAATAATGACTATACCATGATTTCAAACTATACATATATGCTATGTTACTTTATACATGTATGTGATATACGTAGTATCAAAATAATTAATGTATATTATAACAAAATTACAGAAAATGTTTGCTTACAAAATTAATAGATAACAGAAATAACTTGAAATTTTTCAAACTAAGCAAATGTATAAAATTAATGTAATATTATGACATGTAGAATTGTAGATATATATAATTGTATATATGACAAACTAAGCATAACGTACTGTATTTGCCCAGATAGGGCCTACATTGTGTATACCGAATCATTGAAATTTATTTCGACATGGTTCACTAAGCAATTAATAAATAATTTAATAAATAATATATCAATACAATACAGTATCCCGCAGGCACTATACCTGAGCTAATGTTATTCGCTATGTATGCGAAGTCAATCACAGTCATCTAACCTCATATGACATTGACTAGGCCTACCACATGCACACACCGACGACACACAGATATGGATATTCAATAAATAGTACTTATTGATGTAGGGACTGATCATATCATCACCTTTATTATACTTAATGTGATTTTACACAAGAATGAGTGATTTATTTTGCCTTTTACAATGGGAAGTTTTAACTGTTTGGGATCGTTCATTGTAAAGTTTAATGTGAACTCATACACCCAACAAAATATGAAATCGCTGATTAGAGCTCACCTGAGCTGTCATGCGGCATCCACCACACTTCGCCAGGGACAGACATCCATGGGCTGAACGTCAGCGAGTCAGTAGTCATGTGACAAGTCACATGACTGGATGACACGGGAGTAGATCGGCAGAAGGAAGTGGTGGCCCTTATCCCGGTTTATTTCTCCTTTTCGGCGCTTGATTCTGTATAACACATCGTTTATTGGGGATAGCTCAGTCGGCTAAAGCTTTGGACTATCATTCATTTGGTATCCAGGGTCGTGGGTTCGAAACTCGGACTGTGGGATCGGCGTTTTAACTGAAAATTGTTCTGAGTGATTTCTCGGGTGAGAGCACATTTCCGTAGCCTCAATTTACCAAGCCTGTAAAATTGGTACTGATCCATATATAAACACGGGTTGTGTATAGGTCGGGAAGTAGAGTCATGCATATAATTATTATAATTATAATTATAATTATTTGTGATGCACACAGGTGTGTGTGTTATGTTTACTACTGTGCTATAGAGTACTCAAGTCATACCGGTTCTAAACAAACCAAGCCACTCCTCATGATTTACATAGCTTGGGTACATCTCGGCATGGCATGTCGCGTTTGAAAATTTAATTTTCCCGCCCATTGGAGATTGGCCAATCCACACTGACGATGCAGAAACATTTTGATTGACAAGTTTGTGTAGAACCAGCAGTGCCGGATCCAGGATTTTGGTTTGGGAGGGGCAGCCACTTTAGGGGGCGCCAAAAAATTGGCCTAGGGGGCGCCAAGACTAAGAGAGGGGCGCCCTGTAAGAGGCATGTAGCGTTTACACAAACTTATTTGAGGCGCCCCTCCATAAAATTTAACCTTATATCAATGTTTGAGGCGCCCCTCCATACAATTTAACCATAATTATCCATATTAGAGGCGCCCCTCCATATACTTTAACTATAATTGGCCATATTTGAGGCGCCTCTCCATACAAGAAGTGCCCCTTTAAGGGGGGCGCCAAAACATTGGTTTTTGGTTTGGGAGGGGCAACTGCCCCCAACTGCACTCCCCTGGATCCGGCACTGAGAACCAGTAACCATGGAGATGTCGTCACCGCTTTACCACTCTATTGGTGTTGTTGCAGAGCTATGCTGTGAGCTTCTACACTTAGTCTTCTCTTCTCTCATTCTCACCATCAAATGGCGCTTTTACTGACCTCTCCTGCCTCACTAAATCTCTTAATATTATTATTGCATGATTGAATGAATGAAGGATTGATTGATATATTGATTGATTGATTGATTGACCGATTGATTGACTGATTGAGTATAGAATGATAGAATGATTGATTAATCGATTGATTGATTAATTGATTGGATGATGGATTGGTTGAATGAATGAGTGAAAGATAGAATAAATAAATAAATGAATGATTGATTGAATGATTGATTTCTTGAATGAATCATTGCATAATTGAATGATTGCTTTAATTATTCAATGATTGATTGAATGAATGAATGAATGAATGAATGAATGATGGAATGATTAATTGATTGATTGATTGATTTATTTATTCATTGATTAATTCATGTCATTGTTGCTGCAGGGCTATGCTGTGACCTTCCCCACTACTCTCACCCTCACCATGAAATGGGACTTCTACTGATCTCACCTGTCTCACTGAGTTTGAAATTGAATGCATGTAATGAAGACTTTCTCACCTTTCCGGTCGCTGATCCGGGTCAACCGCTCGGGTTTTGGTTCACCACAGACTGTCGAAGATTGTACAATGTACACGTCACATCACTTAGGAGTCAAAACCTTGTATCTGCTTCTTTTGGAGGTTTAAAAAAAATTTGTCTGGTAAATCATGTAGAATTACAAATATATATATGTATTCTGTATGCACATATTTTTCATGTTGACTTGAATGAGATAATTGAACAAAATGTCTAATCAACGTGTGTATTGTGTATAAATGCTATATCGCTATATCGGACAAAGTAGCCTATTACGAAAATCAAAGTAAACATAGTGTTCAAATCAGGAAAGTAATCAGGTTTTTTTGTTGATACATCCTCCTCCCCCAAAATTTTTTTTATTACATTTTATTCTCCAGCAATTATTTACGTATGTATATGTAATTATATATATTTTTTTTAAATTTGTCTTTGATGCGCGAGATAACTGATAACCGATAATGTTGTATATAATGATATCTCTCTTTAATCAGACTTGCAATAAATTATTAGCCTACCATACATCTGAATGTTCATGTTTTCAATAATACTATATTTTATGTTATATTAATTTGATATGTTACCTAACTTACATTTCATGTTATATTGGATCCATGTATTACATTTAATATGTTACATTATATAGATCATGAAATATTTTTATTCCATATAATGTATATATTATAATAATTATACCTACTGTATATACTGCTTTTTGTGATGTTTTTGTTTCCAATTTTTATCATAAAAGTTTTACATTCCATCGAACATTTTTATATATGTTGAAAAAATGGTATTGTTATTTATACTGCCTTATTGTAGTGGGTTTTTTTATTCAGTATTATAAAATGACATTGTATTCAAGATACGATTGTTGTTTACTCAACTTTCCTTATCAAAAATGTTAATACGAAATACTTTATAAGCCTACTGTATTTTAATGTGGCATACTTCTTATGTTGTGTAATGAATGATACACTATTTTTTGTTCGTTTACTTCCAGGCTTGTTACTGGTTATATGTTACTGGTTATATGTTACTGGTTATATGTTACTGGTTATATGTTACTGGTTATATGTTACT
>WNLI01069436.1:0-11035 GCA_025802215.1 Wirenia argentea
TGGTCATTGTACATGGTATGTACCGTTAATGAAAATGAGTTAGGTTCCTGATACTTTCAGTTACTTGGTTTAGTAGAGCCTACCCTTTCATTTGATATAAAATACCCCATGTAATTACTCCCACGTCACGCGATACGCTGCTCTTAAGAAAATCGTCGAAAATTAAGTGCGAACGAAAATAGAAGACGCATTGATATGGATATGGTAGCTGACATGCGATGAGTCTTATGGATTCATTTACGCTTGAAGGCTCACTATAAGACTCATCTTGGACACCTTATGAAGTGTACTGCTGTATGCGAAAGCTTATGTCATCATCTTATGTAGTAATTAGTTTTAAAGTGTGTTACCACATTTTTGTGTATATTTTAGTATAGACGAATACGGCTACCTCCATTTCTTTATTTGTTCATCTTGGGGCCCATACCACCAATGAGCCTTATAAGTGAATCAGCTTTATAATGAGAATTTACATAAAGTATTTACATAAATACATTATAAATTAATTCTGGGAGCTATAAATCCCAATGATACCAGTAATTGAGCCTTATAAACAATATAGGCTTATACCGAGGGGTGTTAAAAGGGTTGAACTCAGTGAAGTGTACATTCCAAGTAACCTATGTGTAAGCTTGTTCGGATGTTCGCAAACGTCGACGATTTTGTTCTGGGATGGGAATTTCAAGGCTACTGGATGTGAGGCACTTGAAAATGGTGGAACGAGTCACAACTGAGTGGAGTTTTGTTGGGCTCAACATCTAACTGCCGACACTGTGACAGCATTGCCGAATCTGTTGAGCATATCATCATACACTGTCCGGGACTAGTCACCCAACGATCACAACTACTACCGAACCCACCAACCATCCACAACACATTATACTCCAACACCCAACAACTCAAACAGACCAGTGCGTTCTTTGACATGGCAACCCGGCAAAGAGGGCAACCCTAGTCCATGGGAGATCGACAAGAAAGAAAGAAAGATTGTAGAGTTAAATATGTAATAGTACACTTTTGAAATGACAAATTTTACAGTCGACATTGTAATTTGTACATTATACAAGACATAATCAAATAGTGTGTATATTAATTCTCACAATTTCATGTAAAATATTTACGACATGATGTTGAAAACCAGTGAGTTGAAATATCTTAAATAAGGATGTCTGAAAATTGACTATCCTTGAATTAATTGAGTGATGAATAACTTGAGAAATTACAGTAAAAGTGATATCAGGTATGTAAACAGGTACCGACATTAATTTTGCAGAATAAAGTATACAAGTCATACGTCATTTTCATGGCAACTGGTTCTAAACAAATCTTATAATTTGCATACAGCTTGTTGCGTTTCAAAATTTTAATTTGACATTGACCAATCGATGCCAATGATCCAAACATTTTGACAAGTTGTGTAGAACCATTTACCACAGAGATTTTGTCATCGCTTTACTACTCTTTTGAAAATGTAGTATTGAAAACCTACCTTAACAATTTTGTGTTTATGTCGGGGGCTGGCGCGGTAGAATATGGTGACACCATTGATGACCTGACATAGATGCTCAAGCTGTGATTGGTCAATCTCCTCACCTGACATGGACACGGAACCCTGGGAGTACAGGCCTAGCCGCGCTCCTGGTGGACATTTCAACGAAATATTTAACAGGTGAATTCAAACTATGATACGGTTGCCGATATTAGGGCCAGTTTCCATCGCCGACTGGAACAAATTAGTCGTCAAAGCAATGACGTAGCATCTGGATATTAGACGAAAATGTCTAGGATGTTGGCAGGAATACAATTAGAAGCCTGATAAAACTAGTATTATTATCTACATTGAAGGCGTAATCTGGCCGTTGATGCAACTTTGGTAAGCGGCCTAAACCCGCTATCGCCCGGCCTTTTCATTGTTGCAATAGTGTTGCACATAAACAGTACGAACTCACAAATCATTCTTCTCAAAAAATCGCCGCTGCCGGGATTTGAACTCGGATTTCCTGCATGGAAACCAGCTGCTTAGACCACTAGGCCACGAAGGCCGATGCTGGTGTGAACTTAAATTTGCTTACGTTCGTGTTCAATCTTGTAGGCGAAATTGACGTCATATTTGGTCCACAGTATGATTAGGCTACGTTTTGACGGATTTTGAAATATTATTGTAAAAATCATGTCAAACTTATCGAGTAGATAATAATAATATTAACATGATTTTGTTTGGGCACACGCCTCTACATCGACCCTTGGGCAATTGTTTTCACCCTTCATAGGCATCGGTGGCCCTCGCTACGCTCGTGCCGCCTAGATGACTATGTCGGGCGAAAAAAATCACACGCGGGCCTCTGTAGAGGCGTTGCGCCTTCAAAAATCATGTTATTCCTATATTTCTGTCAACTTAAATTAAAACTGTACAAAATTCAAAAAAAAATTCCAGAATTCATAAAACGAACAACAAAGTAAATACAAAATCGTAATCGATTCAATTTGGAATGACAAAATTATAATCAATAAAATGATTTTGATAAAATTAGAAAAAATTAGAAAAACTTGGTTGTAAAGTAGATTGCTGTACAGTATTATAATTTTTACAATAAGTACAATTACATCAATGTATACCAATTATACTTTCCAATATTAATTCTGATTTAATGTGGGCAAAGCGTGACAGTGTTGGTCAGATACAGGCATATTTAGTTCTGTGCGGTGTGCAATGGACTGCAATTGTACATTGGTGTTGTGTTTTGATTTGTAGTTATTATTTTTTACTTATTCGGTGAGCTAGGCATTCTAATTTTCATGAATTTATTGCGTTGCTGCAAAAATTGTGCATACTGTAGTGTGAGGTAGGTTTGTTATTTTTAGGCTGTAAAGGATTAAGGTGTAGCATGCATACTCGCATAGGTAGTTAGCAGTATAGTTTCATAAGAAACTGATAGAAAAATCCATCAATACAAATCAGTATAGTGGCTTGAATTACAGTCATGTAGCTTTTAAAGGATAACAAATATTGTAAACAATAATGACAGTTTAGCCTACATGCAGGCATGTCCTATCTTGGATAATTGACACGGGACTGTGTCTAACTACGACTGTACTGCTTGATTGTGGAATCCAAAGTCACAGGTTCGAATCTTGATACGGTGCATGTGCCATAGAATCATAGAGAAATTTGTTCTGTTGGAATAATACGTCTGTGTTGGACAAGTAGGGAAGTCAAACAATAAGCTTGTGCATCGTACAGTGTGCATGGTTGTGCATGCTGTGCTTTGCAAAAGCACCTTGCAGTGTTTTTTATCATGAACTGATAATTACTAAAGTGTCGTATATCAAATTTCTGAACAACTTTAAGTGACTTACAAAATATACTAACTATACTAAATCTATCACAAGACAACCAACGTGCCACAAGACATTAACAATTACAGTTTAAAACAATCTACACTTTAACTCTTTGAGTGCCAGGATGATTAATTTCATCTTCTTATGATGCACATATACGTCTTTGGCAATCAAGGAGTTAAGTAACTAATTAACAAAATATAACTCAATCAGATAAATTATAGCAATTGTTTTTTTAAGGGTCAAGCATTCAAAACGATAATACATAATATTATAAATCATAATTCATCATGCCAGGATATAGTAGAAGGGAATTAGATTTTTTTTTTCAATGTATTATCAATGCAATATAGTAATAAACTATTTGGTTAATATTATGATTAATTATTATTAAATAGATTAATATTTTATTAAATAACCGAGATAGATACCAATTATTTTAGGGAGCAAAAGGTACAAAAATGGTAAAAAGATAAAAATATAAAAAGTTCAATGCAAAATACATAATAGCAAAAGCTAGACAAAAACTTGTAATAGTAATAATTACCTTCAGCTGTTGAAAAAGATTAAACAGTCATAAGTTACAGTAACACATAATATCACTATGAAAGCCCGAAATGTACAATATGCTCTTCCAATCATGTAAAACTAGCAAATTGGACATTATAATTATTTTACTGCCAAATTATAATTTTTTTTCTTACACAGTGTTACGATGTGTTGCATGGCACCAAATAATTTTGCCGTGTTAATTCATTTCGCTCAAGGAGAGTAATTGTTTTGACTATGCTTGTCGTTCTAAAAGTAAATAATTATGGGGACTTGGCTCTTGGAAGGAGCATTGTAATCCCAAATCAGCCAATTTCTACTACATAATACGGGTGCTCAAAATACTTGTATGAAATCTTAATAAATAGTTCGGCTTTCTTTTTAAGGTCTAAGAGTGGTAAAGAGAGTGAACATTGACATAATTTGACAGCAGAAATTGCCCAATTTTGAATTGAGTTTTTTCGTGGTGTTCCTTTAGCAAGAACACATTTTCTTGCCTGTACAATTGGTAGTGATCGTATATTCGCCTGACTGGGTGGATGTCTAGGTTGGGGAGTAAAGTTGTGCTACTAGTGCAGCTAGTATGTGCAGAGATGGCGAAACTTTAACGCAGGTGATGTGATTTAAAGGGCAGTACATAAGTTTGGCACTTAAAGTCCTAGACAGTTTGACAAGAATTTTACTAGTACCAATGAGATCTATCAAATACATCACTTTGTATTAAACTATGAATAGTGATCTTTATTTATCACATAATATGAAAAGTTTTAACAGAACTGTAGATAGTAACTTAGTAGGTAAGATCGTACCTTCATAGAAGGGGTCTGGGTTTGGTCGATGATGTACCGCATGATGATGTTGAACTGCAGTTCGGGGTTGAAGGAATCTCTGAAACGGGGGGAGAAATATTATATGAAATTTATATCAACAAAATGAAATAAGTGAAATTTCAACATAGAGAAATACTAGACAAAATTACAGCTGTATTCACAATAGAATCCCAGAAGCATCTCGGAACAGCGGACATTATTTGACACAACTTCAGTTTAAGACAGCTGACAGAATCCAACAGAATTTCTACGCATTTTTGGCGGTAAGTAAGGTTCAGTTAAAGTTCAGTGCGTTGCCCATAGAAATTTTATCATTAAATTAGCGAATCTGCGACTTTGAATTACCCTGTGACTTGTGAGCGCTTTACTATCTATGCGTCTTACTGAGAACTGTACTTGGTGTAGATCTATTTTTTTAAATGCTGTATTGAATTGTTTAAATTATATTTAGTAGTGCAATAAGCAAACTTTTACCTGTAAAGTGTTGCTGAAATTATACATTTTTATAGTAGCACTGTAAATAAACATGTAATAATAATAATAATAATAATAATAATAATAATAATCATGGGTAACCTGACATGTGCTAGATTTATCTGCTTAGTTAATTAAGCAGAAGGTAGTTCAAATTAAATGGTGAACATATTGAGGAATATTATTAAATGGTGAACATTCCCCTACATATATGTGTAATGTATCTGTGAAATATTACATTGATGCAATGTACGGTTAAATTTTGACATACTGTACAGTAGTAAAAAAGAAGTGGTCCAATAAATTTGCACAGTACTGTAGTAGGCCCTTGTTACTGAACTGTTACTCCAGAAAGAGTTTCTCGAAATAAATTCTTCTAAATTATCCTTCAAGTAAAGTAATAGAAACGGAAAAAATGTACATGTGTGTGACTGGATACCAGACTGAACCACTGCCAAAAGTGGAGGAAAGGGCAGATAGTTTGCCCCCAGATAGTTTGCCCCCATGTTACACTGTTTGTGTTACTGGATGGAAGCGTAAATTATCTCCCTTGGAAAAGAATGCGTTCAAAAAGCTGAGAGGTATAACTTGTTAGAGGTATAGCTATTTAGAGGTATATCTAATTTGAGGTATAACTAATTTGAGGTATAGCGAATTTGTTTGAAGAAATATTACATGGCGAGCCAGACTAGGAAATTGAGTAGGTATATGTAAACATGTCGTCTTACAAAGTAAATAATGTAATGCTTAATTATGCGTTTATTATATTCTTGTGAAGTAATTGAGAATGCGCATTGTGCATGACACAAACAAAAATTGTCTAAAATTGAAGATCGTGTACTGTACAGTATGTACAATGCATGTAACTTGTGTACATTTGCAGCTTCTGTAGAGAAACCATGGGAGAGAGCCGTGTCTGTATGATTGTACATTATGTATGTCATGTTCATTACATTGCAGCTTCTGTAGTAAGACCAAGAGAGAGAGAGCCGTGTCTTATTATGTATGATTGTACACCATGTACATTAATGCACATCACATGTAACTTGTGTACATTTGCAGCTTCTGTAGAGAGACCGTGGGAAAGAGCCGTAAATTCTAACAAAGTGCCGTATTATGTCAAGTGAGTTCATAGTTTATAAGTATAATTTTCTCTCATTTTATTCCAACAAGCAACATGTAGCGCGAAATGGCACGGCCTCGTGATCATTTTACACGAGGATTTTAAGACTATGGTTTTCTGCAAAAACGTCACACTGACAAATGAATTAGTAGGCTATACAAATGTAAAAGGCTCAGTTAATTCATGTACGTGTATTTTGTACAACTATAGTGGTGTCCAGCCATGTAAGGGTTGGTATAGCAACTGCTAGAACCTCTAGATGATTACGAAAAAACAAAAAAACTAATCACACTGATCTACGGGTCAAGGGTGGAAACTGGAGATAAGGAGATAATCGCCTCCACATCACATATCGAATCTGCCCTGCTACATTTAACAAATTAACATGTAGGTTGCACCCTTCCCCTTTACCAGACATACGTCGGTTTTACTTACTATTAGGTTCTACAATGATCGGCGATCGAGCTTTCAACTACGCTGTGCCAAATCTCTTTAATCAGCTGCCTGCTCATATCAGATCCGAACGTTCGTTCACACATTTCAAAACCATGACAAAAACCCATCTCTATTCACTCGCATTTTCGTAATATACTGTACATATCGCCATATAGATTTTTAGTCGTTTCATATTTTCCTAAATTTTAAACCAATCACCTGTCATTGTTTTTTATGATTTATTTCAATTTTAATGTACACAATCATTGTAAACTCCAAATCATATTTTTATTTCAAATTGTTGTTCACTATAATATTATGTATTCAAATTCAAATTCTGTATAATATTTCTTCAAATTTTTTACTGCTGTATATCATATCATTGCATTTTCAGAGTTTTAATTATTTGTGTTTTAAATAGTAATTGTGATTTTTACAGTAAGAATAATTTTGTTAGGCCACAAACCATTATGGAAAGTGTGGTGGTAGCTTCGGCTAAATTGCACTTAAATCAGGCTCTTTCTTTCTTTCCCTTACATGCCGGTCATATCAGGTCAAATCGGCCCTGTTCACGAGCAAGCTGTGAATGATGTTTTTCAAAATAATATTGCATTATTACTGCCATGATGCCATCCTTGTTGTATTGTTTTGCACCACAACTACTGTACCATAAATTCCACAATACTGTCCATTTCAGTCATTCATCAGAGACCACACATTGGGATCACCCTAAGATGTCATTCCTTGTGTATCTCATATCCCGTTGACCCTAAGTACTACAATACCATATACTCTCTGTTACAGTCATTCCTTGTGTATGTCATGTCCCGTTGACCCTAACCACTACATGACCATGTACTCTCTGTTACAGTCATTCCTTGTGTATGTCATGTCCCGTTGACCCTAACCACTACATGACCATATACTCTCTGTTACAGTCATTCCTTGTGTATCTCATGTGCCGTTGACCTTAACAACTACTGTACCATAATACTGTCCATTCCAGTCATTCATCAGAGACCACACACTGGGATCACCCTAAGATGACTGACCTCATACAAGCCTTAGGTATGTAGTAGCTATCGTATTGTGTACAGTAGAATTTATCAGGCCGCAGGCCTGGTTTAAACATGAGTAAGATTATGAATTTTGTGAATTAAAAAAAAAATTCGGAATGATTTTGCAACACATGACATTTCATAGCTGGTGATAATTTTTGTCGAGTCAGAGCCTTATGGATTCAACACAGACTCGACAAAGATTATCGCCAGGTATGAAATGTCATGTCCTGCAAAATATTTATATTCTCAGAGCCTTATGGATTCAACACAGAGTATATAAATATTTTGTTATTAGATTATTAAGAAAATGTTTAGACAATAGAATTCTCTAAACACTTAGTTGTCTGCACACTATTGGAACAGGGAAAAGGCCGGGCCGATAATGATGTTATCATGGAAAGGGCGGGTCCAGAATTTAGGCCGGCTTCCAAAGTTGTAGCAACGGCCAGAGCATGCCCTCAGTGTAGATAATAATTGTATTTTATATGATCTATGATATGTCTTACGTTGTACCTACGGCGCAGACTACATTTTGAATCTTTCATTTTTTTGTTTTTTGCTGGAGCAATAAGCTGTTTTTAGTTTATTGTTGATGGGCTCTGCATGGGGGTCCTAGTTAACCATCGAAACCCCCATCAGAGTAGCTAGCTGATGACTAGCATTTTTCTTTTTTTCTGTGTGAGTGATTTTATACGTTATAGTTGAGGTGTATAGGCGTTCGAGAGTTGACCATACAGTATACTGTATTATGGCCTTATAACATTTTAATGGGTCGAGATTATCCGATGTTTCTCGTACCGAGATACCCCTAAGATAAATATGTAAAAAATTATCGGAGATACTTTTTTCGCCGAAAAAAAAACCTCAAAGTAACCAAGCCTCGCATATACTTACTCTGTTTAACTCCATTACAGCTGTGACAAGGGAGGGGACTGCGAGTGTCTGTGTACTGCACTCGGTGCCTTCGCTGAGGACTGCAACCGAGCAGGATATCACGTGACATGGAGGAACCAACAACTATGTCGTGAGTAGTTTATTGTACATTCACCATTACTGAACAATGGCTGGTAGGAACCACATACTGGCGATTAGCTTGGTCCGATGCGGGCCACCGACTCGGGCGTAGTACCTGAATTGGGCGTACAACATATTATAATAGTATAGAACAGCTAATTTGCGCACAAACTCCACAGAACACAAACTCCACAGAACACAAACTCCATAGAACACAAACTCCACAGAACACAAACTCCACCAAACAAGTCGCTTGCGAATCGTCATTCCTCAATTGGATTGACGACAATGCCGAGGACTCGAAGGATTAAAAATCACAAGGAGAAATCAGCGGAGAACATTGACTTGGTGGGCGGAAAAGTCTAAAGTAGAAATCAGCTGAGAAATATATAAATGAGAAATTAGTGGAGAAAAGTGTAAAGAAGAAATCAACCGAGAAAAGTCGCAAAAATGGTGACGTTTAAAAAAGTTCAAAAAGCCATATCCATCAACAACGCTCCCATTGATTCAGGGTATACGAAGGATATCACTACCATTCCTGTTGCTATCCATATATCCCCACGCGTCACCCACACACCCTTCTAGACACCCGCTCCCCACACCCATTAAACTACCGCACCCCATCCAAACGCACACAAAGACACACACTCCTCCCAAACACCCTACCCCTTCCCCTCCACTCAGGCACATATCCTACTGTACAATATAATATAACCGTATCCATTGCAGCGGTAATGTGTGAGAAGGGCTTTGAGTACGTGGAATGCGGATCGCCCTGTCCAGCCACCTGCCGAAACATCGGCGATGAGCCGGAGCCGTACTGTAGCACTATCTACTGTGTCGAGGGGTGCTTCTGTGAGGAGGGAACTGTCGAACTGGGTTAGTAATCCTACATTATTTACCAGGTAATCCGCGATTTCTATATCTGACATGATATTGAGCTGATATCCGATGAGTCGGAACAGTACTGCAGCACCATTTAGTGTGACAAGTGGTGTTTCTGTGAGGAGAGCACGGTCGGGTTGTGTTAGTATAACCCCCATATACTAACTACGTATGCGATACCTATACGTATTGTACACCTGCATTAATATGCACATATATCTCCCTATACACCGACCTATACCGCTAAGCTAATCTATTCTGTATCTAGTGAACCTATCAGCCACCTCTATCCTGCGCCACCCCCACTTAACGTGACAATGTTAAGTTCTAATTTATTTATATTGGTATTACCACACAAGCGCTGATTATATTGTTTATATATTTAAAGAGGGTTCACCATATTTTAATAGCCAAATACAAATTATGTTGCAGATGGCGAGTGTGTCTCTGCATCTGAATGTCCATGTATGCACCACGGTATCGAGTTGCCGAAGGGCACCATCATTACTGAAGACTGTATGGAATGGTGAGTACTTTACTATTACTAAGGTGTATGTGTATGGTATATTCCATCATTGTATTTTCAATAACGTTGATTTTATGAGCGCCAGTAGTAATATAGAGTGAAGATCGACCTGAGCGACATGCCGGCGACGTTCGTCGATCGGTTATGAATTGATCGACATGTCGACGACTGAGGCCCGCATGTCGCACAGGTTGATCTGCCCTCTATATTACTACTAGTGCTATAATAATATATTATCGATGGCTACATATTATACTGTTGCCGACGTCATGTAAATACCGATGTCTGTGGGACGTGTTATTATTTGGATGTATCACCCATTCACTGCTGTAACCTCAATCCTCAACACTCTAACTGTGGCCATTCTTGACCCCACAGCGAGTGTATCGCCGGTGAGATGGTGTGCACAGGAGAAAACTGCACGTTCAGTTGTCTAGATGACGAATTCCAGTGCGACAACCTCGACTGCATCCCCTCCTTCCATCGATGTAACCTCGTTGCTGACTGCGAGGATGGCAGCGACGAAGGGGACAACTGCAGTAAGTTCCACAACTATTTATAATCTCAATTAAATTTCAACTTTCTATAAGCATACAGTAGGCTATATCGCATTATATTTGCTGAACATTTTCATCTAAACTATGTAGGTATAGATATACCATGCATGGCATCTTTTTAAATAGACGTGGCACGAGCCAACGTAGACGTCAAGTCCCTTTGGAAGAATGAATGAATGAATGAATGAATGAATGAATGAATGAATGAATGAATGAATGAATGAATGAATGAATGAATGAAT
>WNLI01069547.1:0-11034 GCA_025802215.1 Wirenia argentea
CCCAAATATTTGGATTCCTCGACTGTGCTGAGGGTGGTTCCACGAATTGTGTAGCTCGCGTTGATTATCCACTTCTTCTTGTTTGTGACGCGTAGAGTTTCACATTTTGAAGGGTTAAAACTCATTAGCCATTTATTTTCCCATTCCACCAAAGAGTTGAGGTCCTTTTGTAGGGCTTCAGCGTCTTGCGTGTTTCGAATTGGGCGATAGAGTAGACAATCGTCAGCAAACAGACGAACTTCCGAGGTTACACAGTCCGGCAGGTCATTTATATAAACTAGGAATAGGAGAGGTCCAAGAACCGTGCCTTGAGGTACACCGGATGTGACTGCTGCTATACCGGATTTGACACCATCGAGAACAACACACTGAGTGCGCGATGTAAGAAAGTCGCGTATCCATGCGAGGAGGTTGCCGTGAATGCCATAGTGGCGGAGCTTGAGGAGGAGCCGTTCATGGGGAACTTTATCGAACGCCTTTGAGAAATCGAGGAGGATGGCATCGATTTGTTCTTTATCTCGTAGTCCTCGTGCAAGGTCATGAACTGTCAGTAGAAGCTGTGACTCACACGATCTCATTTTACGAAAGCCATGTTGTTTTGGTGAGAGGATGTTGTAGCTTTCGAGATGGTTCATGATCTGAGTGTGTAGTATATGCTCCATTAGTTTGCAGACTAAAGATGTTAGAGATATCGGACGATAGTTCTCTGCGTTGTGTCGGTCACCTTTTTTGTGGATGGCTGCGATGTATGCTTCTTTCCAGGCTGACGGAATGCGACCTTGGTGGAGAGATGAGTTGAACAGCAGCGTAAACACGGGAGCCAGCTGAACAGAGCCAATTTTGAGGATTTTGGCAGTGATGGCATCAGGTCCAGGTGCAGTATGCTCTTTCAGGTTGTTCAGTAATTTGAGGACACCATTGCTAGTGATCTCGAATGTCGGCATGGCAGGATGATTAAGGTCGGGTAGGTCTGGTAGGTCTGTTGTCGGTTCTTTGGTGAACACAGATACGAACTGATCGTTCAAGATGTTGGCTTTCGTAGTCCTATCACTGTAGAGGAGCCCATCTTTTAGTAGAGCGGAGACACCGGTGTTATCGCATCTTCGGCTTTTGATAAAAGACCAAAATTTCTTTGGGTTGGATGACGTTTTTCCAATAATGAGCTCGCGGATGTAGCGCTGATAGGTCGTGCGACATTGTTGCTGCATTTTCTTCTTCATATCTTTGTAGTGGTTCCAGTGACTGTCGATGTTGGTACGTTTGGCCAGGTTGTAGGCTTTCTTCTTCTTCCTTGCGAGACGCTTGATGGACCTGGTGATCCATGGCTGGTTAAAGCGTGTAGATGTCAGTTTGGATGGAACATGCAAGGATAAGACTTCACTAAGTTTGTCTACGATTAGGTCCCACTGCTGTTCGATGGGCGTGTCCAAAGAGTTTTGTTCAAGGTACTGTGATCGGAATTGTTCTAGGTTGTTTTCGATTCCGTCTACGTTTGCCTTTTTCCAGAGGTGGATTTTACGTTGGATAGGTTTCTGTCGTTTCACGCGGATGTCGGACACAACAACGATCTGCTCATGGTCACTAACACCGGGTACGGGGTTGCACTTGTTGATGAGTGATGGTCGATTCGTGAGGAAGAGGTCAAGGGTGTTGTTCAATCGAGTGGCAAAGTCGACAATCTGGAAAAGCCCCAGTTCGCAGAATGTTAACAGGAATGCTTCATTAATCGCCTTGAGGTATCGATAACCTTCAATTGATTGACTGTCCCAATTGATGTCGGGGAGGTTGAAGTCTCCACATAGCCACACGGTGGAGAGAGGATGCTGTGAGACAATGTCTTTGATAGCTTTGCATAAGTCTAGGGCATACTGTGTATCATTGTGTGGCGGGCGATAGATCGAGATTATGATGAGAGGGGGCTGACCAATGAGCTCGATTTTACAGCATTTGATTTCGCATGGAGAGTTGATCTTTAGTTCACAATCGATGATGTTATTCTTGGTAGCTATGAGAACCCCACCATCAGCAGTTTTACGATCCTTGCGAAGGGGCGCGTTGTAACCAGGGGGCATGACCTCGTTGTTGTGGATTTCCGATGTAAGAAACGTCTCACAGCCTACAATGATGTCCGGGTCACATGATTCTACCGTTTCCCAGTAAGTTTCCTTCTTTGCCTTGATACTCTGGAAATTTGTGGACAATATTTTGAGGGATGAGATTGATCTGTTCTTTCTGTTTCTTCTGATCGGAGATGAGTGATGAGCAGGAGAACCGATGGAGTCAACCGAGATTTCAGTATCATTCGATGAGTTTATATCTTGGTTGTCTGGCGATGTAGGAGGAGAGTCCAATTCTGTGAACGAGTAAAGAATTGTTGTTGAAAGGTTGGTTGTGTCACAGTTCGCACACTGCCAGGGAACATCAGGTTCGCTAATGTTGTAATGTAGATTACATAATAAAAAGACAGTGCCGTGTCATGAGTATAATGCCTAGCTACAAGGTTTTCAATGCGTAGGCCATATTGGTTACTCTCCGATGTTAATTTATATTAACTAATATAATAATAATATTTCGTGCCAATTTCTTATTTTAGCATCGTTCTGATTCTATTTACAAAATGGCGACGGACTTGTAAACTTGTGTGCACGTAAGTTCAAAATTTGATGAAAGTTCGATATTTACGGATACAGTTCCACAAATTAGCAAGGAATGCGTTATTATTGTGTTTGGTGGTATGTTAAACATTTTTAATCAAGTTGATAGTTGTCAGTAGCTGGGTCGTAAAATATGACCGACATACCTACTTTAAGCCCGAATTAAAATTTTACTATTTTCTGCCTGGCCGGAATATATATATTTTCATGTTTATGTATATATGATATGCCCATACAGCAACATATCGTCTCGCCGAACCACCGACACACCATACAATATACGCATACACCCCAACATATCGCCTCGCCGAACCACAGATACACCATAGCCTATAGAGCCCTACGTTAGTACGCCATCTGCTGCATCGCTGAACTACGGACACATCATACACTAAGCGCATAAGCCTACATCCATCTACCGCTACGCTGATCCACAGACATAATAATACAAGTTACTAATAATGTAAACCCATGCACCGATTTACAGAATCATAAAGATATTAAAGTTCCAGTCCGTAAATTGATATATTTATTATATTATATATATAATATTATATATTATATTATACACAGTGTGATATTATGACATAATATATATACTTACTATCGATCATTAACATGGCCCGACATACCCGCGATGGCCAAAAACATTTTATAAATACTAAATAATTTAATTATAAAATTAACTTGTCGATTGTTAACCAATCGATATCACGACACGTGACGCCCGTAGCTTACTGTGCACAGCGTCTAAGCGGCCAATAAAAATGCGCGCTGAATACAGATCTGCTGCTGAAAGGACCAGAATACAAGTGTATTGGACTGTAGGCAAAATTATATGTTTATTGTGGCGTGGTGGTAGTTGTATTAATTGATTAGTATTTGTAATCATGTAATAATCAATTTGCTTTAACAGTCGGATCATATTTCTTTTTATCCCCGATGTATAAATTTATATAAAATTACGTCATATGCCCTAATTGCCCTTTGCTTTCTCGTCGGAAAATTATTTACGTAGCTCCGATGCTAGGTGGCCTTTGGAGGTATCTCGGCTGTGACGGGAAGAGGTATTTGGTGGCTTGTCGGCAGGAGAGGGTTAAACGGAAAGAGTTGCATTATTAGTATATTCAACTCTTTCCGTTTATGCATAGTTTTTGCCCTACCCCCAGCCCCACATACCCAGTGAATTTAATAATTAATAACAATTATCTTTTTTCCGTTGTTTTTTATAATTTGCTTTCGCTCCGAGGCGGTGAAATGACTACCCTAAAAAGTAAAATGACAATAAATAGTCGTCTGCTATCAAAAAGTTCCACGTGACCCAACTTTCGTTACAAGCAAATGATAAAAAACAACGGAAAAAAGATAATTGTATTGTTATTAATTATTAAATTCACTATAGCTAACTCTTTCCGTTTAAGAACTTTCATGCGTCAACTACATGGGCTCCCAAGGGGATTGCCTACCATATAAATTCCAAAACAACAAAAAGCGCATTATTACTGATGAATTAAATTTAGGTTTTGTCATTTTCTTCAATTTATTAAATGACGGCCATAATTCCAAAACCGCCACTGCGCATGCCTCCGTACTCACTACTCGCAGCCCGTGTAAGTTGGCATACAGGAATATGGATCCGTACGCGCAGCCACTACGTTTTGAAAATGTAAGAAAATCAACAAAACTGTGAATAACTACTGTATAATTCAGTGAATTTTACCCTTGATGTTACAATTACAGGCTGGTCAAGATGCGGATCAAGAAACAGCCCAATACATTGACTGACAGCGAACGTGCCACTTGTAGTTGGTCGTCATTGGACACTGGCGCGTCAAATCTGGAAGTCGTAAACCCACAAGATCAAGATGATCATGAATGTAATGCCCATAACATCGAACAAGCCCATTCAAACAATAAGTCTAAAATCAAGGATACTACAGGAGTGCAGCACAATTTACCGAATAACAATAACACCAAAACATACAGAGGAAAAGGTAAATGTAAAAAGAAAAAGGACAATGTGCAATTTTATACAGATAAGCTGGCAACCGAATTTTATCAGACGTTAGAAACAACAAATAACTTTACCGAAATTCATACAGCACAGAGCAATGATCTAGCATTTGAGCTTACAAGTTTTACTGTGGACTTTCAACCTAGACAGCGAGGGTCAAATTACACTCACCTGACTGAAATTTTACGTTGTAAAAATTATGATGATGTCGCTGGTTTTTGGTTTTATGACAATGACAAACCACATCGTGATATGCTCTACTGCGAATTACGAGATCCGTCATTAAACCGTGCTCATGCACAGTCACTCTTCGTATATGTTGATATAAAATCGAGTATACCGAGAAAGATGCTGCAAGTTCTGAACAAGAAAGTGTTTTATTGTGTTATAAAAGACGACGTTGCCACTGTTGATAATGATTTAACCATCGGCGTGTTTTTGACGAATGATGCGTTTCCTGCTATATCATCGCCGAGCCAACTGGTCATAGCAAAGCCCATCTACTCTGCCATAAAAGTTGCCATGCAAGAATTGGACCCATCACTATCTATAGACGGTAAGACTAATGCAATTACATACTGAGTGTTTTTATACATTTACATTCTGAACATTAACATTCTTGATATAAATTGTGTGTTATAGTGTACTCTTTAGTCATTTGCTGATGAAGTTGTTAGGAGTAACAATGAAAGCTTCAAGTTCTAAGCTTTATTTTTTGTTGAAGTCAAAGTTTAATTTCTAAACTTAATTATGTCTACTCAACAGTTAAAACTTATTCTAATGCAATTATGTTATGTAGTAATAGATCATATACCATTTCACTGAAAAAAAATCAGTCTCCCATGGGATCCGAACACGTGACCGGTTTGCCGGACAGATACTCTACCAACTGAGCTATGGTCTCTGGAGACCTGACTACTACAGAGAAATCAGGGTTTACATCTTTACAATAGTATATACCACACACCAAGATGACACTAAGAAGTGTCTTTGACAAGGAGGTGCCAGGATGTAAATTAATAGGCGATATTGCGATGTCTATGAAACATCGATTATAAGGTAATACGTAAGACATATTGGTTATGCTATCATTCATAATCATATAAAATGTCACTGTTAAAAAAATTGCCTCCGTGATCCGGTTGACCTTCTGTTTGCCGGACAGATGCTCTACCAACTGAGCTACGGAGACCTGACTTCTAGAGAGAAATCAGGGTTTACATTTTTACAACCAATTGTATACCACACACCAAGACGACTCTAACTGGCATTCATCAGTTTTCATAAGTTAAAATAATATGTACATTGTTTACTTGTCTCTGTTCCTTTTCAGTTAAGTAGCCGTATAACAATATTCTAAACTATTTACATGATGGTCTAAACTGAATGAACTTATGAAGTGATCAATGATTCAATATTTGTTACGAGACTGAGTGGAGTAAAAATAATATTTTTCTGCTTTCAGTGAAAGACAAAGGGAAGTTCACAATGAACCATGACGCAGAACAATTCTACAAAGAACTGAAGCATCACTGTGAATCCATACAGTCACCGAATGCAACAGACAACAGTAAACTGGATGATAAATTGACAGAAAATGTTCCAAAACAAAATGCAAATCCTGTAGGGAATACTCATAATAGCATACACCATGATAAAGATAAGTTGAATGATAAAACAGACGATACACAAACTGTTTCTATTGAACGTAATGCTCAAATCATACACCAGGATAGTGACAAGGAAATTCATGGAACAGCTTCAGATAAAGAACATAAATGTCCACATTCGCTTGGTGTCAATATCTCAACTCAATCACTTGACACGTATATTTCCACTACCTTATCAGAGTCACACAACCTTACTAATTCAACAGATACCATTTCTTCTATTGGTGACCATACAAATCAACACATATGTACTGATCAACAGACAAACAGTAATCTTCATTCAGACAATAACCCACTACAAGTACATAAGAATGACCTAGATACAGAGGATGCCTGTCCAGTAACTGAACAAAACTCACACGATGAAAAACAAACCACTGATACAACCGCACCCCCTAGTTCAGCAATTTCTCTTACATCCAACGAAAACTCAGACACAGTCATACAACATCCAAGTCTTATACCGACACTACGGCAATATCAATGCGATGCTGTCAGGTGGATGCTGGGAAGGGAGGCATCTGTCCAATCAAATCCAGGTACGGTTAATTTATTACCGAAATTGTAGTCTCAAAAAGCTCTGGTTGTAACGGAATGGATGTCTTCATTGGCAAGTGGAAACTAAATTTCCATACATCTGTGATATTGTGAGATTCTGCATACATATGTACATACATCAAGGGTAAGGGGGAACCATATCATACATTACTGCATGTGAATCTTTTCAAAAAATATCTTTTTTCGTTATATTCACATTGTACAGTACAATTTGTACTACGCCCATTTGTAGACACTACGGACTTTAAGTTTCTGGAACTGGAACTACGGAGCTCGGCGCAATATTTGTAATACTTTATGACCGCAGTTGCAGTTTTAGCGGCTTGTCATTAAGTTTTTCTACGGTGTTCGTGACTGCGGTATTCGCAATTTTGACCTTGACAGACGTCACAGCTGTCAGATTTCAGCCAATCAAATGCGTTCTGCCGCAGAATCCTGAACGACAAGATTTTCCCGATTTGTCGTCTGCGGCGTTTCTACTACCTACGGAGTTCGCTGCCTCAGCGGAACATGTGTAGTGAGATTGACCGATAACGTTCCAGTTCCAGTCCTAGTTCTAGAAACTTAAAGTCCGTAATGTACAATACTGTACAGTATACACTTCAGCCTACACACCACGCCAGCAATGGAAATAAATCGGTATCCTGCTAGGCCTACTTATAAATAGACTACATTATTCGTCATGCAAACATCTAGACTACCTACTACAACCTGTAATATTTGTATATAGTGTTGAATTTACTTCGATGTCATGCTGTTGCAGGTAAAGCCACTCTGCATGGCGTCTACGACAGACTGATGCGTAGTTTGTTTGCGTACGTATGATCTGGGCGGAACATAGTCTGTGGTTAGGGTGATTTTGCCCTAATAACCCCCCCCCCCCTCCCCCACACACACTCACCCATGCACTCCCACACATACGCACAATGCTACATTGTTCCCTGTATCCTGTATACTGTAGACTTTTAAGCATGTTTAGTGTCCTTGGTGTACACGCATACCTAACCAACGCAGTTATGCCAATCTACAGTATAGCATTTCTTTCCAGTAACGTAACGATATCACAAACTATACGTATGACTAATTGCAGCTACAGCATCGAACCGTCGGACTACCGGGACTACAGACACGCCGTCAACACACTGACCCTGGTGCCGTCACGTGACGATGATGCGGCCAAGTACGAGTGTAGGACGTCCCCTGGCGTGACATCTGTGTCCCTCGTGCTGGCCGTCAACTGTTAGTGGCGTATGGCCTACTGTAGTCTATATAATACATCTCATCCCAACACAGTCATACATATACCGTATACCTCCCACACATCGCTTTCAAATTCTCCCCCTCGTCTCCTTCCTCTCACTCACCACCACTTCTTTCCTCGTCACACAACGGTGACGTGGTGAACTATGCGTACATGACGACCCCTGGAGTGACCTCTGTGTCCCTCGTGTTGGCCGTCAACTGTTAGTGCCGCACTGTAGTCTATACACACTTCCCCCCCCACCCACAGAGTCACCCCCCCCCCCCCTCCACACACGCGCGCGTGCACACCGGTCAGGTGACCTATAGTGTGAGTGCAGAAATTCCCCAACCCTGGGTCGACCTGTCTCCATTGTGCTGTTCATTCCTAAACAAAATCGGAGCCTCAAGTACTGACAAATATGATTGCGGCGCGCGACAGACGATAGACCACCTCATCAACTTCTGTCCAACCCTAAAGTCTCCCAACGGCACCCATAGACTAATCGAGCTAGATGATACCACAGTTCGCTGGATGCACAATGTCGACCTCCCCGTATAGCAGTACAACGTGGGCAATTCGCAACAAACCTACCTGGATCTCATACGACCGACGACGACCTATATTTCGTTGACAGGTTTGGGTATATGATAGTTTTGAGTCAACTGTTATAGAATGGTAAAAGATGATTGATGTTTTGTGAGATTCCTGCATCGCAACATGGACAGATTCTGTATATAAATGCACACATTTATTTTATTTTATTAATTAAGCACACTAAAAAAATGACCATGGAGTTCATTTATTTAGTGTGCTTAATTAATGCTTAATAAATGGCCAAGTAAAGGTACTACAATTCCTCGAATTATATTACATAGTAAGATCCTTGGTATGGGGATATATTCCATTACATACTACATAGCTATCTTCTGTTTCAAAGCAAGCAGATCTAAACAAGACTTGTAATGCACAAATCCTAATGACAACATATGTACAGTAATACGACAAATGAGAAATATATGCGTAGCCATAGAAAGCTAAAACCATACATACTAGTAATACACAACATTTTCCTGACATTTTAGAATGTCATATTCAATACTACATATTGTAATGCATTGTGAAATTCTGAAAATCTTACAGTATCACTAACAATCATGTAAGCAATTTTCTATTTTGCAACTGAAATCTTACCACTAGCGTCGCCAGGATTTTCGCCTGGGGGGGGGGGACCATCATGATATACCCCCCCCCCCTCACATTTTTTTTTTGCATTTATGCGGATTTTAGTAATAATAATTCTGCTCCATATCAAATCTAGAAAAAAATGTGCAGATCACCCTAACTATGGTCATATTACCAATATGCCGTTAAAATGTCAAGTTATCTTCCCTAGTCTAGTATTGTAACCTCCATTCTAACCTCAATTAGTCACAGAAAGCAGACTGCTCCACAAAGTACACAACACATGACAACCAACACACATGCAACAAATAGTACAGTAAAGACAACCAAGTGTTTTAGTGTTTATTGGATGTTTACACAACAAATATGATATGAGATTTGAACCTACCTGCGTGGACTCCATTGACTTGTGTTGAGCCGAATGCGGCGGCAAATGAGTTGTCTGAAGCAAACGTGTTTGACGCTGAAACAATGGTTATCAATGGTTATCAAACGTGTTTGACACTGAAACAATGGTTATCAACGGTTACCAAACGTGTTTGACGCTGAAACAATGGTTATCAAACATGTTTGACACGGGAACAACAGTTATCAAACGTGTTTGACGCTGGAACAATGGTTATCAAACATGTTTGACACGGGAACAACAGTTATCAAACATGTTGACGGTGAAACAATGGTTACCAAACGTGTTTGACACGGGAACAATGGTTATCAAACGTGCTTGACGCTGGAACAATGGTTATCAAAGATGTTTGACACTGAGACAACGGTTATCAAACATGTTAGACGCTGAAACAATGGTTGTCAAACGTGTTTGCCACGGGAACAACGGTTATCAAACATGTTAGACGCTGAAACAATGGTTATCAAACGTGTTTGCCACAGGAACAATGGTTATCAAACGTGTTTGCCACAGGTACAATGGTATATGGTGTTTGACGCTGGAACAATGGTTATCAAACATGTTTGACGCTGGAACAATGGTTATCAAACATGTTTGACGCTGGAACAATAGTTATCAAACGTGTTTGACGCTGGAACAATGGTTATCAAACGTGTTTGCCACAGGTACAATAGTTATCATATGGTGTTTGACGCTGGAACAATGGTTATCAAACGTGTTTGACGCTGGAACAATGGTTATCAAACATGTTTGACACTGAGACAACGGTTATCAAACATGTTAGACGCTGAAACAATGGTTATCAAACGTGTTTGACACAGGAGCAACGGTTATCAAACGTGTTTGCCACGGGAACAATGGTTATCAAACGTGTTTGACACGGGAACAACGGTTATCAAACGTGTTTGACACTGAAACATTATCATCAAACGTGGCCCCAAGATTGAGAATGTAGACACCACTATTGAGCTTTCCTTGTGCAATGAGTGGTAATTGTGATAAAACGTCTCCTTCCTATCTATATATAGTATTACGGGGAACGTACTAATACCCTCTGGACACTGCATCGACTACTCACTGAACGCGTAGTTATTGGCAGTACGCATAGCTATTATCCATTACGTAAGCACCGTGACGCAGCGGACCGTGACGTTGGTAATCCGGCGCGTTATTGGTATAGCTCAGTTGGTAGAGCGTTGGATTTGTAATCCGAAGGTTTTCGACCCCCGACCGGCGCAATATCAATTGGGTTTTTGTCGGTGTTCTGTGGGTGAGAACACATTTCCATAGCCTCAGTTTACCAAGCC
>WNLI01069658.1:0-11033 GCA_025802215.1 Wirenia argentea
TGTGTATGTGGGTAAATGGACAGATATTGAGGATTTTATGTTATTACAATATTTGTTGGTCATCTGGGGTTGGGGGGCACGTGCCCCGCTGCCCCAATGGTAGCGACGCCACTGGCAACAACCAATGTATTTTGGGAATTGACTCAATTTAGCCTCACTGAAATGAGAATTTACCGTACCTCTAATACAGATCAAACATAGATCACAATATATACATAATTAGGCTACTGTATATTATTGAAAAAACGTAATACGTGCACGATCAATTGAAGGTCATACGACGAAGGAATGACGCTTGACGCACAGAAAGTCAATCATTTGCGTACTCTACTAAGTGATAGCGTAATTAGTACGTTCGAATCAAAGGATACATAACCGTTGCTAAAGGCATGATGAAAAGCCCATGACGTATAAAAAGCATCGTGATAACAGGAAATTAGAGCCGCTGTCGAGTGGTGATCATCTTACTGAAGTCTAGGAATAGGGATGGGATTAGAGATGAAACGGTTAATCACTTATCAATAATCAATATGACTAGCAAATTGTGTACCAAAATAGTCCTACCAAAATAACATCACACAATTTTGTTGGAAATTGCACCGGTCATACGCATAATGGTTTAGCAAATAATTAGCAAATATCACCCATCAGGAATCGATCTCAACTCCCACATTTATATGCGTTTACTGTATTATCGTTTCTACCACCTCTAATCCACCCGACAACCGCAAAGAAAAAGTGGAACATAATGTCACCAATCACGATTCATCGATTGAAAGAAATCAACAGACAAAATGTGGATTCTTTTTTTAGTCATCTCTTTTTTTTTGCGATCGTTAAATTTGTGTCGTGACTCGTGACATAGGATGACATATATTACACCTGACAATTGACATAAAAAAAAAATTCCTGCTATTTTAAGACCTCTGAGCCATTTCTAAAGGCATAGCAGTATATTTGGAAATTATTACAGTAGTTGCCCAAATTGTTTGACGTATGCGTAGCAGATTTACTATATGTATTGGTATAAATGATGTATAAAAAGAACGCAAAAGTATTGATATAGAATCGAGATTCGAGAATCGAGAAAAAAATAGAAATTTAAATTTACGAAATTTAACCATGTGTACTGTATATGTATCAATTAACTAAAAGTTGACTTACATCAGTGTTGTCTTCCTGAGCATCCGTCGTTTCATCCCGTTTCTCAGTACTAGTATCCGGTTGTGTCTCTATAGTGTCTCCTATATTACTATTATCTGTCTGTTTGTCTATGTGTTTAGGTGTCTCTGTTTTTGAATACGTCCCCTCAGTCCTTTCAACCCCGCCACTCACGCCGTCCTCCGTAGACTTACTACGGCTGTTCCGCTTCGTGATATTGTCCCGAAGTTTCACGATCTTGTTACCCATTTCCTTCACGTTTGGTGCGAACAAATTAAATAATTGATTATTCTACTACAAATACGGATTTGTAGCTTTGTAGAACTTTCTTATAAAATTAGTATAGTGTTGCGATTTTTCAATTCCATATAAATTGTAAATTGTAAATTGGTTCCTCTTAATCAAGCTCAATTTCTTATGACTCAATCTCTTTACACGTCATTTAATATCGTGTGACTGTCTAACACTGTATAGCACCTTCATAACATGGCGTAAAACCGCAGAAAGACAGTTTTCTTGATGTATAAATTTCTTCTTGAATTTAGTTCAGGTGAAATTTCCGATTGATATCGACAACGAACTCACCACAGTTGTGATAATCCAAAACAGAGCATTAATTAGTAATCCATGGAGATCGGTTGAGCATTAGCAAACACGTCAAGTAACAACATATCCAATAGTTTACTACCCACAGTTTAATAAGGGGTAATAAATACTAAATACCAGCTAGGTAATTTTAGTTTGAATATTGATATATCAATTTATTGAACACTAACACAGAATTACGGTCCACCTAGTATAATCAATACACTTATAAATAATACACAAAAATCTACAAAATCACAACAATGTCAGTATGTTACCTATTCAACAAAAATTATCAATACATGACATAAATTCTTCTATTCAGCACAATTTCGCATGTGGTATTCAGCTATTTTCAATACACAACCTAGTCTCTATTCACGTATCCGTAATTATCCACTGTATACGACATACGTATGTGACTGGCGTATAGTATACTAGTATACCGTATTCGGCTAACTATTTTGCCTTAATGAGTTTGTGATTCAATAAAACAAAACTGATGGAAACATCAATAGTAGGGCTTATTAGTGGTACCACGCATTGTCAGCTACGGTGTCGGGTATTTCATTACGTACCATCGGCGGCGGAGGATTTGGCGCACGGGCCTAACACTAACAACGAATCGATGGTGGCGAATAGTTGACAAACTCAGGATGAAGGGACTGGCCGCCTAATCCTGTAATAATGGGTGACGGTGTGCGATCGGATGGTGTACGATGGTGACTAGCACCTAACAGCCCTCTCTTATGTACGCTAGATACAATACGCTAACTAAACGACAAACACACACCAATTCCCTCTCTGCACGCCAATCAATATTCCTATACTAATTTGTCACAGGCTCGTGTGTGGTTCGTGGACGGGGTATGCCTGTGACGGTTCTGTCGGCGCTGTCGCCGCTGCAGCAGGCGTCGTATATTACGACACGCACGCCGGGCTTAATCGTCAAACGCCAATTTCACGTTTTTGTCGACGGAGCGGAAACGCATGACGTTGATTTGGGGGTGGGTGTGTGGCACTGTGTGGTGCTGTGTGTCTGCGACGGTGAGATAAAAAACGCTAGTGAGATTCAGAGCGTATGATACAGAATCGAATCGGAGTACATACGTGGCAGCATTACTGTGTATAGATTTATAGACTTGCTTATTGCATTACATGGAAGCTTTCCAACTCCGAAGATGGAGTACATGCATATCAGGATTACCGCGTATGCTGTAGATTTGGTTATTCCATTAAATAGTAGCTTCGCAACTCCGAAGATGGAGCAACCCAGGATCTTATGATATGGAATCGGATCGAAGTACGTGCGTATCAGCATTACCATGTATAGATTAGTTATTGCATTACTGAGTAGCTTTGCAACTGCGAAGATGTAATCACGGTATCAGTGAGGTGCCTCGGAATCACGGAACATATTTGGCAAAATAACTCTTGATTTTATTAACAAAACATACAGAAAATCTTGATACAGGAACAGCCAATCTAATGTACGGTAATTTTTCAGTAATTTCATCACTCGAGAATTCGATGGTGGCCAATATTCAGACAAGTACATTTCCTATTCAGCAACTATGATGAAAACAAAATGCAAAATTTAGTTATCCAAAAAAGGTAATTTAAGACAATTCTATTTATGTCTTGAAATAACTCTGGATAATAATCGTAATTTCACTAATTCGTATGTTTGAACAGACAACAACCAAAGAAATCTAGACTACGTCCACAATTATCAATGAAATTTTACAATTACTTTCAATAATTTAACAATGAACATGACATAATGTTAACACAGCTGACGAAAAATGAATGACGCCATAACTTTAGCTCTCTGTTACGTCAACAACCTCCCATCGAGCTATGACAGTTTTCATGGAGTGACGACAGTTATCCAGATCTAGGGACGGGGTCATGAGGGATCTTGATACATTGTGATAACATAATACTGATCCATCCCTAGAGCAATCAAGCAACATTAATCCATGCGAATGACACATTTGTTACACACACAAACACGGCTATAATCAGATCATGTATCCACGCCTTTGTTAGCTCGCACGATCGTACCGACGATTAACCAACCCTAATTAAATTAACTCGCAAAACCAAATGATCAAGATCTCATGTTGTATACAAAATCGTTAAATATGCAAATGTGGCCGCTGTAAACTAATTGTGTCTCACAACAATCAATACAGATTACCCTCGACTCTTATGTAGTATTAATATGTAATGACATGTATTAATATGTAACAACTACCGGTAAGCAAAATGTGGCAGTCGGTAATAATCCAGACAATATAGCACAGTACTACACAGTACACAATAAGTAATATCGCTCGGCTACTAGCGTACACCATCCACATGAGATTGGATATAGTCGAGGCTATTACGGTATAATGGCGGCCGCTACTTGATGATGCACTTGTCAATATCCATGTGATGAATACGGTACTATATATAAAGTACATAAACATAAGTATCTCGATCATATTAATCTACTCCATTAATATTCCATCAACTCAGTATACAAATTCAATAACATTATGTTGAGCATGTCAACATGCCGATATAATGATCTCCTATAAAAACTAATGCTCCATTTTTTGTCACAATGATCATAATTTATGCAATACAGTCTACTAGTATATAAAAGGTATGTACAGGTTTTGAATAGGTTTTGATATAAATATGTCCTACATCTCACATCTGGAACACTTTTCTATTGTGGAATTTAAATATTTCACAAAAAACTATAAAACACCATAATTATTACATTTGTAGTCAACTACTGTACTATCGCTAGTAAGCAAATATGTCTCGACGACAATATTTCAAATAGTAAGAAAATATGATAAAGTTCTACATGAAATTTTAAGATAGCGATAACGGGATATGGAAATAAGTTTATCTACATGTGTCAGTAAATTTAAGAACTGCCATCATACTTACCCTTACTCGGGCACCGGTAACAACACCTAGGCAAGAATCAGATGATGAAGCTGTATAGTACTTTTACCGTACACGGAATCATAACAAATCTCTACTCATACCTAATATAGTAATAATATCGTACTATCGAACCTGTATTACGTACCACAAATAGTCATACCCAATATAAGGGACACAAATTGACATTGTATCGTACCGTATCCATGAGATTTGGTATCATGACAGCCTTATACTAGCAAATATAATGAAAATATGCTATCAATTATACCATAGATATGAAATTATTATTGACACTGATATGATATATGATGGCCCTCGAAACCATGTGACTAACTGTGATATCAGGATTATATTATTAGGTCATGTGTATGGTTGCCGTTCATCGTACGTGCCTGCATCGGAATCAAATGGTTCCACCATGACTGTGTCCAACGTCATCTCTACCAAAGATGTGGCGCACCCTGCCACCCTCTCCAGTCACTAACTTCTAGCCATGTTGCTTGTCTACCACCAAACTTCCCCACCCACCAAATGCTAATAAACGCATCCAGAGTCCAGACCCTACCCATACTGTATCTCTGCGACAGAGTTTCCAGTCCCTGGTCGTTACGGTCGCGCGACGGCTTCACGATGAAAAGTAAAAGTAGTATTAGTTATGATTAATGTTTTAGATGTATCCTCAATGGAGTTTTAGATATCTTCAACCAAGTTCAACCAACTATATTATAATATTTTCAACATTGCTCTAGATATTTTCAAAATAAACAACTGTTCCTATGATATTTCTGTGGAACAAGCGATGAGCGTTCAACTCAGGAAGACACAGAAAGAGGTAGCCTACCCATGGTACCACGATACAATCCGGGAATTAGGTTATAACTCAATACAAAATCTGCAACCCGTGCAAAAACTGCAAATATCGCATATCATGAAACGCAACTGACAAACCGACCACTGAATTGACCATAATTGTGTCGTGATTTACGATTATGTCCTGCACATTCGTATTATGTCGTGTAATATAACGACTTTAGCGAGCGTAATTCTGTTAGATTCATGGTAATGCAGGGTCATTGAAGAGAAATACCTCTGCGTCCAGTGTTATCGAGTGTTATGTGGTGCAACTGGTGTTAAATCATCGTGGCAATAATCCAACCGACTAGATGTGGTGTAATAGTCACATTCCACGAGAGGAAACTAATCCCGATACCTCAAATTCATTGCTCCTCAAATTTTAACAACTTCCCTATATGAAACTCTAACAAAAAAAAATCTAAACACTACTTGAGCAACAGCAGTCGCCGTGTCAATTTATAAATTTAGACCAGATGAATTATCTGAGAAATTATTTAAGTACACACAGGGCAAGATGGACAGATTCTGAAAGTGCCATATATAAATGCACGCATTTTTCCTTTTTTCCCTGATTGTGACACATCAGCAATAGTATTAAACACGAAAAAATCCATGTTTATTAAAATCATTGATCCAACAACCCATTAGCATAAATTTCAGACCACATCACTGTCACCCACATTGTGACAGTGTAATTGATAACATACATGCTGGTACAGTATTTCATATTTTACGACTATAATAATTATTGATCATTTTATAATACAAATTTTATAGCAACTATGGCAATTAAAAACCAATTATATAGATTGTATCATAACTATAATGTAGTGAATATCACCATTACCACATAATAATGGAAAGTTCAATATACGATAGTGGCATAGATTTCGATTTATCAGTTGTGGTTTATTAGTTATTACCATTCGAAATATATTGATACATTACAAATTTTTACAATCCATATATTTCATATCGCGGAGTACCGGGAGTGGCACAACTACAATGCGTTGGACTCTAATAATAATATTGGGTTAATGGGTTTTAGTGCTACTTAAATACATGAAAATATTAACAGGCGCACCGCCGCACTGCGAGAGGTCCTGGATTCAATTTCATGGCCTATGACAAAAATCTTTGATGTTTATATGTTGTGTTCTCCATGGTTTCCTTAGGCAAGGGTGCACGGTATCTCGCCCGACTGTCTCTGTTGACCCAGCTATAGAAGTGGGTACCGATTTTGCATGTTCTCCATTAGATGGAGTAAACACGTATAAGATTGTGAAATTTGCAAACAGCATCCTCATGCTCTAGCAGTGCTAAGAGCAGTTATATGACGCATATTGCGAAGCAACATTTAACAGGATAGGAAGATCCGAAAGCGAGGTGTCCAAATGTGAGGCCTTACTTTTTACTTCCTTTTACAATCATTGAATCATGTATGGCGTGTGCCATGTATGAAAAGTTGAGTAAATTTCTTTATTTGAAATTTTCTGCTGGTTCAAGGAATGTATATATAATGCTTGTAAATTACAATAGGTCGAGGCTCGAGATAGGCAATGGGCATACTGGCACCGAAATCTAAGGATGATGGGTAACGGGTACAGAAAATGTACAACGCTCATACACAAGCAGGATAAATCAATGGCCCACACATATGGCATGCAATGGGACATAACTACGACACATACATCACACAGTGAGGTATTCAGTCCCTTCAATAGAACGATCAATAGCTCATGCCAATTACTTCCCTTTAACGGTCCCTAGCATTACTGATCCCGTGACCCGTATCGTACATGTGTTAGGTCGATGGTGGGTGCAAAAACGATGATGTGACTCCTTTTTACAGACAACTCGCCGGTCTATTTGACTTGATGACGAGTTGTCTGCTGAGCCTGGGTTGACTTAATTTGTTTGTGTGTTGAATGTTGATCTGTGACCGTGTCCTTAGCAATCCAATTTACGCTACACAGAAATGTATGTCCGTCCATAAATCTCTACTTCTCACTCGATCGACCGAAGAGGCGGGTAAGATCATAGAACAGTAAGAACACTATATGTGTATTGTGTAATGTGTATGTATTGCAATCGACTACTCCGTAGATAGGCTCACAGAAGTGGCGCTAGGCTGTAAAATATATAATTTATATTTTATTTTTATTTTAGCATATTACCCATTTGACGCAATTTTTGACGCAGTTTTTACAACTTTTGAAAGCTAGAGCTAACCCTGACTGTAGTATTAATGTCAAACTATTAATTAGTCAAATACACAGTACACACGAAAATACACATGTATACAAATACACCACAATACTTTAAAATATCATTAGCAGTTTTACAATAACAATACTGTATAATCAAACAGAAACAAAAGTACGAAGAAATAAGTTTCGTGTAACAATTACAGTTGAGATAAGAAAAAACGATTGTAATGATATAATATCCAGACGATATTTACTACATGTTACAAAAAAAAATGATGTATATTACACTGTGATTTTTATATGCGAGCACAGACTGTATATTAATATAGTACTGAGTAGAGTTTTTTTCACATACAGTACACGCCTCATTAAACCTCACAAAAAATTACATTAATAATATTGTATTAATTATAGGAATGTCATATAATTTCGTACATCATCGATCGATTGATTCGACTTGCCTTTGCCATGTCATTGACTGATTTGATTGTCATAAAAGTGACAGGTAAGTGATGATCGTTATTTTATCAATGAGAGAATGCATGAGTGGTGGTGTTGATATTGTCAATCAATTCAACAATAGAAATATGTCATTCTCGTGATTATTCACCAAGTCCAAGGTGTATAATGTTAACTGTCAGAGGACATCTTGTATTTGTCAATTTTATATACATACCATAAGGGAGAGATGGGGTTGATTACAGTTATTTGTAATCGATTACAGCAAATTTGTTAGAGAAACTGAGAAACTGGTAGTTATTGGAATGACGTGATAAAAAACAGGTGATATCGCCAGTATCGATGCAAACCGTACCACGTACCTCAATTTTTGGTAAAAAAAATTTTGGGTAAATTTTTTCATTCGACCTTTCTTGATATTGGGTTAAAACCACGGACCTCTAGATGAATTAGAAGTGCCCAAAAACAGGAAACAATTTTTTTACTTTCAGTTTCATTCTTAAAATTATGAATTATTCTGTCTAATAAACCAAGTAGACATGTAGTACTAAAACATATGTGAACAAAAGGTACGTGGTTCGTACATAGTTTGTACGTGGTTTAGAAAAAATTGTATTTCCGAAGAAAAAATTCAAGATGGCAGACAAAGTAGCCTAGGCTACATTGTCTTGCATCTTGCGCAACCATGAAAGGGGTGTAACCCTGGATGAGTGGTAACATCACAGCTTCAATGTATAAAACTTGTTATGTCCCTTGACCACAAAAGCTAGGATATTATTGTGGACACATCTCGGTATGTCGATCAATACACTACACCACAGTCAAGCGATATCTAGTAAAGGGAATGAATACACCCAAAAGTCAATATTATACACAACATGCATCTAAGCATTATTACTTCCCTTGCACGGTAAAGTGGCACTTTTCCACGCTGCTTTTGGGAGTCTCTATCCAACAAAATTGTTGGTTACAATGCGTGACTGTGTTAGAGGGAAGGTGCTGAGAGGGCGTGCAGTATGCTCTTACCACCTAGCGTTACTCCCCATCTATAATAAGAATATGCACAATCGGTACCCACTACCCACTTCTACAACTGGACCAACAGACATGGTCACATGATGACATGCCTTGCCTAAGGACACCACTAGAGAGAATCCAAGAAGTAGTGCACTTGCTTCGTAAGTCAGCAGTCCCGGGTTCATGAATCATGACTATTTACTGGAATGCCCTTGGCCAAGGCTGAAAGCACTTACCGATACTTGCCTTGACCAGTTTCGTCATTAAAATGAGGATTCAGGAGACAGTTTTTGTGCTAAATTGAATTGTGTGCTTCACATCATGGCTTAGAAAATGACCAACAAAAATGAGCACCGATAATCTCAATTGACCATACATTCTATGGTAGTGTCGTATAATGACGTGTATCATGGTAGGTAATCTACATCACTTTACTTGTGGGCTAATGGTGTAGTGGTTAGCACGCCAGTCTGTTAATCAACACCATTTGACGGGCATTTGGCTGCGGGTTCGAGCTTCGGCTGCTTCAAAAACTGGTATTTTTCCGAGTTTACAAATCTGCATTTGAGACATTTGTATCATGGCAACATGGACAGCCGTGAATTTTCGGTATATAACTTCACATTTCTTACGCTATTTTAAACAAAAGTGTGACATTTATATACCGCATTTTAGGGCCTCACGATCCGCCAAATGTCGGTCTTACATCATGACCGTGCGAGGGTAGACGTGAACAGGGCTTCGAACGAACTATTGATCACTTTACAATGTATAATTATATAATAATTATATGCACGGCTTTACTTCCCCACCAATTATATACACAACCCGTGTTTATGTACGGATCAGTTAATTTTACAGGCTTGGTAAACTGAGGCTATAGGGAAATGTGCTCTCACCCAGGGAACACCGAGAAAAAACGCATTTGATAATGCGCCGGCTGGGGGTCGAACCCACAACCCTTGGATTACAAATCCAACGCTCTACCAACTTAGCTATCCACGTCATATTGGTGGTCGCCATATTGCACGCGCGTCCGTTAAATAATCCATAAATATATGTCCTGTATGCGACAGGTCTGTAGGGAGAACCAATGCCAGGACTACTTCAGAGACCGTCGGTTCTCTGATCCACGTAAGTACATACGTACCGGTATGTACGGTGATTCTGTTATTTTTTTAAATTATGGCACCTAGGCCCTATAAGGCTACATAGACGTATACCTATTAGCGTGTTACAAAGTAATTTTTACTATAGACTACGATGCGTCTCTGCTGATATAATTGGCAGTCAGGCATGATGATGTATCATACAGTCCCCCTCCACACCACCACTAACGTTGCATAGGCTACACAAACGACCATTATTTCCATACACCGACCCTATCGGACTCACGCGCGCACCAACACCAGTCGTGAAGCATGTACTCACAGATCGCCACACCACTACTATGGGATACACGCACGGACAATGTGACAGACACGCATACAATAATCTGCCACCGTTGACCAAATTAATATATTCACAGATTGATACACCAAATAGGCTACAACAACTACTACATCGGTAGCGATGACATGGAGTCACCGTGGGTTGGTGTGACAACGTTGCACCCTTTCTCCACAAACACCAACCCGACCCATCGCGCACTCACCCCTATATTCACACACTCACGATGACGTATAATACTGTCGCACACTCATCCTACTAATGTATCCACAGACTGCTACACGAAAAACAACAACAGCTACAGTGGTAAGGTAGCGGTAACAGAGAGTGGGTTGGTGTGCCAAC